>CAUYPK010160203.1:0-36140 GCA_963574355.1 Loris lydekkerianus | reverse complement strand
AAAAAAAAAAAAAAAAAACGAATAAGAAGACGAAAATAGTGCCTTGTGTACCAGGGTGCGGGGGCCGGGGGGGGGGGCGGCCGCGGGGCGGGCCGGGGGCGGGGGCGCGGCGCGCGCGGGGGCGGCGCCGCCGGGGGGGGGGGGGCGGGGGGGGGGGGGGGGGGGGGGCGGGCGGCGGGGGGGCGGCGGGGGGGGGGGGCGGGGGGGCGGCGCGCGCCCCCCCCCCCCCACGCTGGCACCCATTTCAATTTTTTCTTCTTGTTGTTCTTTTTTTTTTTTTTTTTTTTTTTTTTTTCAGTTTTTGGCCAGGGCAGGGTTTGAACCCACCATCTTAGGTATATGGGGCCAATGCCCTACTCCTTTGAGCCACAGGTGCCACCCCTCTCACTGCACTATTTTCACAACTTCTGAGGCTAACATTATGTCAGAAGAGAAGGCTTCAAAAATAACAGCATCCAACCAGTGAATGGGTCAAGAAAGCGTGGTCCACCCACAAGAGGAAGTAGACTTTGGCCATAAAAAGGAACCAAGCCCTGACACACACTAGCTACCCCATGGGCGAACCCTGAAAATGCTGTGCTGAGTGGAAGAGGCCACACAGCGGTGACTCCGTTCAGTGTGAGACACCCACGGGTGGGCAAATCCACAGAGCAGAAAGCAGGTGGGTGGCTGCCCAGGGGCTGGGACAGTGAAGCTCAAGGCTATGAATCCCTTCTGGAAGTGATGAATGTTGTGAATGGCTGGCGGTGGTGACAGCCGCTCAGTTCCGAGAATTAAATAGAAACCACTGACTCGTACAGTTGAAAGGGCGTGTTGTCTGCTATCTGGGACTGTATCTTGATACAACTGTGGGCCAGAAAATGACAACGCCTGGCACACAGTAAGTGGTAAAGAAGAATCTGGTCATGGTTTACTATTTTTTCTTCACCTGTGGGGGCTGTACAAATCACCTCTGTTGCTCTTCCAAACCCCAACGCTGCCCTGCAACCACCCGAGGGGGTGTGCCCCTCAGGTGTGTGCAGGGAGACAGAAGTCGAGGGCCTGAAGCAAAGTTGTCCTCATGCCCTTTGCAGGAAGGGCCAAGGTCAAACTCCTTGACCTTTCATCATGTCCTTTTAGCTACCCATCACCCCCATTCTCCCATCAGGCTGCCTCACTCACTTTTCCCTTAAGTAAAAATTCTTTCTTACTCCTAGCTCATTTTTGCTCACAGAGTTGTGTGTTGGGTATACACTGAAATCCTGCCCACCATCAGGACCAACCCAAGTCCTCCTTCCAAGAGGTCAGTCACCTTTCTCAGCTGCTCCAGAGCCTGTTCACAGAGCCTGCCTTGGAATTCCCACAGCAGGGAACGTCCACACCATTTAGGGGCCACCCACCCACAACTCGGCCTAAACACCTGGACAGCCCTAGGCATGCCCTATAAGGCGTTATCTGCCACCCTCCCCAAAGGCAAACAGATTGCAAAAATCTCTGCAGACTCCTGACGTTTCAGAAGTAATAGACTCAAAGGACGGTCATCCCAGAACTGGAAGATCTTCATATGGAATGGTCTGAAAGGGATGCCCTTGATTCAGTGAGCATGGGGCCCCGTGGTAACATGAGTGAGATACAACAGCCGAGATGTCAACCTCGGAGGCCCCTGCGAGGTAAGTCTGCGTTCTCTCAGCCAGAGACCGCATAGACTCCAGACTGCAGGAAAGAGCCTCCCAGGGCCCACTTCACAAACCATGCTACCGCGGGAAGGTGCCAAAACAAGGTTTTTATAACGGATTTGGTAGTGAGTGTCACATCTGCTTGTCTTTTCCGAACACACTCCAAGAGGGACACAGAAGAAAAAAGAGGCCCATGATGAATAAAAGAGCCAAAGTTTGTTTTTTATGAACCTGGCTTCTGAGAAAAAACATAAGCACCTGAAATGTATATCAGAAAAAAGATTAGAAACCACGCTTCAACTCAAAAACACACACCTTTTATAATAGTCTCCATTGTTCTTTCCCAAATTTCACATCTGCCTTTCAGAAGGTAAATATCAAAGTTTGTTATGAAGTGCTAATAAAGACACTTTGTATTTTTTTTCCTTTGCTAGCAAAACCACCTATTCAAGACACTTTGAGAAATCAGTTTCCGGTACATAAAGCTAATGAGGTCTTATTTATTTTTTAAGCACATAAAATATGAATTATGCAGTAAGAAATCCACTCCACTTACTCAGAGCCAAATGCAGGCAAATCCTCTCTTCCTTGGAGGGTTTATTTTCAGGTCTCTCGTCTATCTTCAATTACCTGTTAATGAAAAATACCCCATGTAAAGCAAAAATTTCAATCAACACATCCAGAAATACATTCTCAACCGCTCCACAATAGCATCTGGGTTAGAACCAATATTACAAAGCTGTGCTCATAACCGAGGTAGATGGCAGAAAACCCTCACGGGGAGATTCAAAGCATCAGCCTCTGTTTACAGCTCACAGGGAGATAGTTCACACCACACTGCTCAACATGTACCATTTTCTTACAATGACTGCATTGCCAGAGAATTTCAACAACTGAAAAATCTACTTGACTTACAACAGGCACGATTTTCTCTACCATTCTAACACACCCTCAATGGAAACACAGGTGTTTCTAGAGTCAGTGCAACTCAGCCCATTTTCCTAGTGACCACCACCTGCTGTGCCTTGTAGAAGATGGAAGTGCCGTGGGACTCCGCAAGGGAAGAACAGGGAGGGAAGCCAGCAGGCAATTGTATAACGACAGACATCACAGAAGTCACACTGGGCGGTGGAACAGTGACCAGGAGATGTAAAGTTTACTTTCCATGGGGGCCTGGCACAGTTCTCTGAGGAAGGGGCCCTTGAATTGGGCAAGAGAGGCAAGGCTGTGGACACAAGACGTGCGCATGTCCTATGGCGGGAGTGAACACTATCCCTCCTGCCTCGCCCCTCTTGTATGTCTCCTCTGAGCTTGTGCAGGGCGCACACCTAGGCAGATGACAGTTAGGACTTCCAACAGGGAGTTCATCCTGACAAACCACTCCCAACTGCCTAGCGCCTGAGCCATGTCCCCGTCCATTCTCTCACCCTTCCCCAGAACTATTAGGCACAGACATTATATTAAAAAGGAAAAGGACAGACAGGCACGGTGGCTCATGCCTGTAATCCCAGCACTCTGGGAGGCTGTAGCAGGTGGACTGCTGGAACTCATGAGTTCGAGACCAGTCTGAGCAAGAGTTAAGATCCTGCCTTTACTAAAAATAGAAAAACTAGCATCACGTGGGCACCTGTAGTCCCAGCTGCTTGGGACAGAGGCAGGAGGATTGCTGGAACCCAATAGTTGCAGGTTGCTGTGAGCTAGGACGCAACAGCACTCTACTGAGGGTGACAAAGTAAGACTCTGTGTCTAGATAGATAGATAGAACCCAATAGTTGGAGGTTGCTGTGAGCTAGGACGCAACGGCACTCTACTGACGGTGACAAAATAAGACTCTGTGTCTAGATAGATAGATAGATGGACAGACAGACAGACAGACAGACAAATAGGGAAAGGAGGATGAGGAGGAGGGAATGAGGGAGAGGAAAGAGTGGGGGAAGAGGAAGAGATAGGATGAGGAGAAGGAGAGAGAGAGGAGAGGGAAGAGAGGAAGGGGAGAGGGGCAGGAAGGCGGAAGGGAGGGAGGGAAAGGGAAGGAAAGAGGAAGGCAGAAGAAGAACACCCACGACAATAGCAACAGTCACAGGCCCCGTCCTGCTCCTAATAACTTACGAAACCCTTTCTGGACCAGAGTTTCCTCAGCTGTGAAATGAAGGTTTAAATTATTTATGAGGCTTCATCCACATCAAAAAATATGAGGAGCCATCTTCCTGTTGACTTTGGTTGTCAATTTAGGAGGAAATACAAGGAACTCGACTAAGAACTTGCAAAAGAATCCCGGGGGTGGAAAGGATGTGTGTCCATCTGTCCTGTGGCCAGCAGCACTGGAGCACGTCCAAAGGATGCAGTGTTTTTGCCAGAATGATTAACATTTCAACTGCAGGGAAATTCTACTTGTACCATGGCGACAACAACGTGAAAAATCTAAAAAATGTTTTCAGAAGCCACTAAGCATGACAGAGAAGCTGCAGCTTCCTCCTGCTTCCTTTTCCTTTTTAGCAAGGCCTGAATGATGCAGGGTCAAGGGCCAGATGCTCGCTAGCTGACCTGGTACCTGTGAAACTCACCAACGCTGTGGTGCCAGAGAATTCTGAGCTGCTCCATTTGCTAAGGGTTCAAGTTCTACGCCACTGAAGCTGTTATTTCCTATATTACCAAAATCAAACAGCATTTTTACATACTACAAAGATTTATTCTACAGATTTTAAAATCCTTCACATAGGTGGTTCTCAAACAGAGGTCATTCTACCCCCACCCGCCCTGGGGGACCTGGGCAATGTCTGTAGACATTTTCAGTTTTCTGGACTGCAACAGGAGTAAACAGCGTTGGAATCTAGAGGGTGGAAGCCAGGGCTGATGTGGAACATCCTTAACACACAGGACGTGCCCTCTTAACAGAGAATTATTAGACCCAAACTGCTGAGGTTGGGAGACCTTGTTCTAAGCCAGCAGTTCTCAACCTGTGGGTGACGACACACATGAACTGTAGTAAAGGGTTGCGGCATCACGAAGGTTGAGAACCACTGTTCTAAACTATGCTAAAATTCTACAATTTTACACAAGGTATATACCCTATATATGTTCATTCTCCAAACTATTCTTGGTCCTTGCAAAGCAATTCATATATGTAGTTTAAAAATGTAAAATATAGGTGACAGAAAAGACTTCTTTTACTACATGAGAAGCCTTTGAACGGTATTTATTTCCAAGTCCACTTCTGAGACCAACCACTTTCAAATCTTGGAACTAAACCTTGTACTTGGTGGTGTTCCCTGGGCAGCAGCTTCCCTATTTCTGAACTGCTTGCTCTAAGAGTCCCTCAATGAATCGATTTTAGGTATCACTTATTGGTGTTCTGTCACATAGATGAGAGTGTCTGGTTATTGTAAATCCCCACTGCCACACCTGTGCTGAGCACCCACATTTCCCCAGCAGTCTCGTATAATACTTGGTAGTTCAATCTGCATTTCCCACGTATGACTTTGACAATGGAACGGACACTGCCGTATGAGCAGATTCCTTTCTTACCCACGTTCATGTTCCCAGAGGGTCTCGCTGTCCTGTGTCTGCTTGCTTCTTGCACTGAGATAATTCTTCCATCCCTCTCCAACAATCTTTCCAAGAAGTGTTTCCCCAAGATCAAAACTCCCAGATAACCTGTCACGTCCAAGTTCTTCTGCCCCCAGCACCTGCCCCTTTCCCCAAATACACACACCAGACCTCTCTCCCGAAACAGCCCACATCCAGAAAACACAGCAACCCCTGAGAATGCCTTCTGCCTCCTCCTGTCACCAGGATCCCACATCTCCTTCTTTCTTGGTTTACAAACATCGTTCTTCTATCCTTTATCAATTAGTAGAAGAACAACTTGAAAATTCTGAGAGGGAGACCATATTCTAAGAATTCCACATTCGGTCTGTTTTTCGGCCTTCCTGTGTCAATATTAAGAAAGTCAATGCCATCTGACTCCACGCCCTTCATGCGATTTATTTAAAACTTCAGGCCAGGGCGTCCACGTTGCCTTTGCCTGCAGTGTCCCAATATAGCATTATGAAGACCTTTGATGCAGTAGCATTATTTGATGTACTTAATTTCTTTTTTTACTCTTGGGTGATGCACTTAAATTTTTATTCATTTATGGTATGAAATGTCTCCCTTCAGATTTAAGGTTCTTCCCCCCTTTTCTCTCAAATTCCTATTAGGCAAATATCTGAACAACCATAGCTCCTCTGTCCAATAAAACCTTCTGCCCTCTGTCCCCACTGCCTTATAAGGTATTCACTACCCAACTGTGACTCGTGAGTACTTGAGATGAGGCTAATGCCAAGCAACAAACTGAATTTTTAATTTTATATAACTATAATTATGTTTAAACGATGACATGTATCTAGTGGCCACCATATTAGATCAGCAAAAACTCTGAAGATACAGGAAAAAAAGACACATCAGGAAAATCAGGGCCTTCAGCAGCAACCCTCTGGTGACATTAAACTTGGGCCCAGATGATAAAACTGAGAGTAATCCTACCATTACTATTTTCAAAACAGAGTTCTATGATATAATTCCCTCTGGGTCATAGGAACTCAAGGACCTTTTAGAATGGTTATTACACAAGACAAAGGCGCTACTAGTACCCCCAACTATAAAAAGGGAATCAGCCAGCCTGGGCAACATCACGAGACCCTGTCTCTACAAATCATAAGAAAAATTAGCCAGACCCACGAGTTCAAGGCTATAGCGAGCTACCGGGGCATTCTCCACACATGCTTAAAACTCATTCATTCCATAAATACTGCAAATACAATAAATTATTGTCTAGGCACTCTAGTGACAATGACCTAGACAGACAACAGAGGCTCATGTTCCATCTGAGTTAGTAGGAAATCAGTTTTCATTACAGTTCAGTGCCTAGACCCAGCAGGCATGTAACAGGTGTACATACAGAACACACACAGCCCCTGATTAAAACCTAAAGACAGCCATTTATGTTTAACTTTGAAGAAAGATATACTAGCACTGTATGTATAGGGAAATAAATAATTCAGGGGAAATTGCTGATTTTACCTTTAAGGATCAACAAAGAAACGGATTTTCTTACACTATTCTTCTAATAAGTCATTTAATATCCATTAGTTTCACAAAATATGAAGTTTCATTATGTGTGTAAACTTTACCTGGTCCGTGTAAAAGTATCAACTAGTCAAATAGGGAAGAAAAAGATACACAAATGATTTCCTTTTTAATGTTTCCGAGGATTAATAACAAATATTTCATGCTTGCACCACTGACAAAATCAATACTTTGAAGCAAACAAACAAAAAAAAACCCATGGGAAATTTTAATAACCTATCAGTCCCATAATATTTGTTTATAAGCATTTAGTATTATTTAAAATACAATGACAGGGTGGAGGCTGTGGCTCAGTGGGTAGAGCGCCAGCCCCATATACCAAGGGTGGTGGGTTCAAACCCGGCCCCAGCCAAACTGCAACAACAAAAAAACAGCCTCCAGCTACTCGGGAGGCTGAGGCAAGAGAATCGCCTAAGCTCAGGAGTTGGAGGTTACTGTGAGCTGTGTGGCGCCATGGCACTCTACTGAGGGCAATAAAGTGAAACTCTGTCTCCACAAAAAAATATATAAATAAATAAATAAAAATAAAATACAATGACAGATTAAATTTTATTTAGCAGCTGAAATGACTCTTTAGCAAAGAGAAAAAGAATCATACTTAAAGTACTACATTAAAAGTGTTAGGATAATATGATCTTTCAAATTCAGCAACTGTTAATCAGCTGTAATTCAAATCTCTTCGCACAGATACAACTCCAAATTTTAGAAAGATGCCCATCACTTAATACTAATCAGCTTTGTTTGTTTATAGACGGCATAATGCATCACAAGGTAGAAGAGAATCCTAATTCATCTTTTCCTCATGTCCCAAAGGTTCTGCCTCCACACTTTATAAGGAGCACTAAGCTTCCTTTTAAATGTAATCGTCAAGCACTCTATTGATTCACTGGAATTATGACAAAAGTTGCTCGGCTCCATATGGTCCTGGTGTTCACGTTTTGGTTTCTATCATTTGCAAATCACATCTGACTCCCCCCTCAACTAAAAAGGTCAATTGTACTGTTTTCACTTTCATTTAACAAAACAGCCAGCAAATCCCTTTTGGGAAGTGAGTACATACGCTCAAAATTCCCTCTGCCAATCGCCAAATTCAACCATTCAGTTTTATGTAAGAGCCTAGAAACCTCGGACACCTGTCTCTATAGAAAGAAAAAGAATATGAGCTAACTTAAGAGCTGGGCATTCGAGTGCGTACAAACACGACCATTCACAAACCAAACTGCAGCTTCCACCGCCACCTCCGTGCTCAGGCCAGTGGGAAGAGGAGCTTCTGGCACTTCCCATGCACAATCTCATGAGGCTTCACTCTGACCACCAAGAAGGCTTTTCTTCACTCATTACAGCAGAGGAAATTAAACTCCATTTGAAAACAGAATTCTATAAAGGACAGCTAAAGTCATCACACACCCTGTTAGGGTGGCACCCCAGACTTCCTGCCATTCAACAGAGACGTGGCTCTTCTGGCCTTGGTACCCATGTCTTTGTCATAATAAAGTCCCCTCACAGTCTTCCCTACAACCTGGCTCGAGTGTGGAAAACAGCACCCCAATTCTTTCCTTCCTCATCACCCGTCCCCCCATACTGGAGTGTCAACATACTGGAAGAAACTTTGTCCCCCAGTAAGGCAGAGACCCAAACTATCTGACTTTCTGATACTTAACCCTTTGGAAACAAGCCCAGCCTTTTCCAGAAGTGGAAACAGTTTGAAAGGCTGGGGAGGGAGTTCAGACGTGGGTTGGTGGGTCCCTGGGAATTCTCCCATCTGCACTGAGAGGCCCCCAGCCCACGCTTTTACATCAGTGTTCTCACCTGGGGATGACTGTGCTATCTCCAAGAGCCATTTCAGCAATGAACTGGAGACAGTTCAACCAGCCACCGCTGGGGGCGGGAATGTCCCTGGCACCCTCCAAGGGCTGCTTCAGTGAGAAGGATGTAATTGTACAGGAGGTGGCATTTCTCTCTGGGTGCTGGAAGGACTCAGAGGACCCCTGTGCAGGTGTCATCTGAGGACAATTGGAACCAAGACAGACCTGGAGGAGGGGTTTTCCGTGCCAAGCAGAGCCTGGCAAGTGAGCTTCATGAGCACCTCTGCCAGCTGCCTGCGCCCGCTCGCTTCTGGAGTACCACCGGCTCTGTCTGGGTCTGTTCCCAATCTTTTGCCCAGGCTATCTGCCTCCCAGGTCTCCTAACGAGTTTCCTGTTCCCTAATTTTGCTCCTTGAGGGAACCCACATGTCCAACTGTTAACCCCTCTCTCTGCTTTGGCAGCCCAGCCACCCCCTCTGCAGGCTCCCTCACCAAGTCCAGCCTGTTCTCACAAAGGCGCTTCCTCCAGGCACACCTCTCATTCCAGAATGAAGGTGACATGCAAGTCACTACACTAGCTACAGAGCCGCGTCTCGTGATGTGGACAGATTCCACACCTCTATCTGACAATTCCCAGCCCAGATGCTGGGGCCAGAAGGGCGGGGACAGAACCACCCTGCAGCCCTGGCCAGCTGGTGTATTCTTGGGCTAGGTGTTGTGGGGGGGGGGGGTCTCTGTTGCTCACCCGTGCAAAGAAGACAAGTGAACCCCAATAATGTAGGGGTGCATGCTGCCACTCACACACGGAAGAGCACAGCACCCTGCCCGGTGCACAGAGGGCTCCGTACAATATCGCCCAGCGTCGCCCTGCTTCTGAACTGTACGGGTGCTGCGACTAGCGTACAGCCTGGTCAATCATTAATCACGCGACCCACACACAAGAACCCATGAGCCTCACAAAAATGGAATGAAGCTATCTGGGAGGTGTGGCTGCAGGAGAAAGATGGGATTGCACATCAAGCACATGGCACAAATCCTGGCCCAGCAGGACCATCAGCTGGGAGCACTGCCATTGGCTGTGATTAGCAGAACCGAGGCACTGAAATGATGGCTCCAAACCCTTCCTCTGCAGAGTCTCATCAACAAGTCTTTCTGCAGCAATCCTTCAGACTCATTTCCTGGGTAACATTAAGGAATGTTTACTTCCAATACCTCCCTTTCTTCTCCTTTTCAACAAATGTTATGAAGTGAACTCAAGGCTAGGAGACCCAGTTTTCAATGGAGTTTACAGGAAACTGCAGCACAGCAGTTGTAGAGATAGAAAAAGAAATTCTACTACACGCAGGCCAGGTGCAGTAGTGCAGTCCTGCAATCCCAGCACTCTGGGAGGCCAAGGCAGGAGGATCTCTTAAGCTCAGGAGTTTGAGGCTGATGTGAGGTGTGAGGAGTTGGAGTTTGCTGTGAGGTGTGATGACGCCATGGCACTCTACCCACGGCAACAAAGTGAGACTGTCTCAAAACAAACAAATGATTTAAAAATTCCAATAAAATTCAGTGATATAGGAGCTCCATTAATCATTATAAATTTTTGTTTTCTACATTCATTTTAAAGAACTTCAACATTCGGACCTGAATGACCTTGAAAGCTTTCCTTAGGATCTTAGCACCAGCTGCTTGGGATATGGCATTCAGCACAATAAATTTAGAAATATACTTGTCCTGAGGTGCTTCAACAGGAAGCAGCTAGATTAAAATAAGATGCCACTAACACATCAGAATGCAAAAGTCACCGCCAGCCAACACCTCCAAGAAGCCATGGTGTTCTCATTCTCTGAAATACTTCTAATTCCCCGCCCAGAAAAGAGGAGGAAAAAACTTGGCGTGGCTTCCAAAAGCACATATAAAATAGTAAACATAAAAACATTATCTGGGTGAACCAGGGTGCAGAGAAGATCACAGCACCCCAAGGGGAAGGCGGTACCTGAAGTTTGCCACCCAGCCCTCCATCCCTTAGAGGGAAACCAGGAATCTGAGTTTCCTAGACTTCTTCTCAAAGAAGGAAGCATGAGGCCGGATGTAGTGGCTCGTGCCTATAATCCTAGCACTCTGGGAGGCCTAGCAGGTGTGGACTGCCTGAGCTCAGGACTTTGAGACCAGCCTGAGCAAGAGCAAGACTCCTATCTCTACTAAAAATAGAAAAACTACCTGGGCATTGTGGTGGGGTGCCTGTAGTCCCAGCTACTTGGGAGGCTGAGGCAGGAGGATCACTTGAGCCAAGAGTTTGAGACTGCTGTGAGCTACGAGGCCACGGCACTCTACCAAGGGGAACAAAGTGAGACTCTGTCTCAATAAAAAAAGAAGAGGAAAAAAAGGAAACATGATGAGATGCTTGATTCAAATTATCTAAAAAACGATGACACATGTACAGAAACAGCTTCTAGAATCCTGACACATTCACAAAATTCCTCCCATAGGTCCCAGAAAGAGGGAATTATGGGCTGTGTACACACTTCACTGTCCTTGGCGAACATGGGGGACCGTTCATTGGCTCTGCATGTAAAATATCCCTCAGTGCAGGATAATGGCAAAGCACAGCCACGCAAATCCCCTGGAGTAGGGGCAGGTAAGCAGAAGTGTGCAGCTCCCTGCTGCCCAGCTTCCCCTAAGGAAACATTTTAGAAGCACTCTGAGTCCCCACTCTCTTGGGGTTGCAGAAACATTGCTATATCATAGTATAAACACATTTCAGTGCCAATAAATATCCCACACCTACAACAGTATTTGTATCAGTTGCCTAGTAACCTGTCCTATGGCTAGATCCTGCCTCATTATCCAATCCTTCACCGCGGCGTGCTGCTCCACGCCATTGCTAGCAACACCTCGGCAAACAGCGAGCGGCACCTTTGGAGTGTCAAAAACTTGCACAGACCACCAAAATGAAAAAGAAAGCTGCACGTTTACTTCCCAATGTCTCAGAAAAAAAAAAAAAAAAAAAATACCGCACCTAATGGCAGCAAGTTCAGTGACAGTGGTGAAGTAATTTGTGTTCCTGTAAGTCACACTAGGGCTTACAGGTATTTGCAAAATAGCACTCATGGGATGGCAGACTGCAGTGCTCGAACAATGCCTGGGTGTATATATGTGTGTGTGTGTGTGTGTGTGTGTGTGTGTGTGTACAAGTTTCCAGATTCCCTAGGAAATAATCACAAATTTGAGTGAGGATTTCAGAAAAAAGAGAGAATTAGGACTTTCATTTCAGTCCAGCAACATATCTGGTAAAACCTAAGGACCAGAGGCATGACTCTGCTTCTACGTCCTCAGCGCCCCAGGGAGACCACCTGCCTGCTCTCTGAGCACCATACAGGCCCTCCCCGCCAATCTCTTCTCCAATCTCTTCTCGTTGCACCAAAGGTCTGGGTTTGCACCCCACTGCCTCAGAGAGGCCTTTCCTGACCCTTCCTGGCTCTGACAGTTCCTGTCGTCCCTAATCCTATACCCTGCAGCAGTGGGCAGACTTGTAAGGTGGCCCCCACAGGCCCTCACGTCATCCCCTCCCCTTGGGTGTGAACACAGCATTGTTATAAGACCCAGCAATTCTGCTCTTTGGAATCTACCCAAGAGAAATAAACACCTGTATGTGAATATGTTTACAGCAGCTTTACTCATAATATCCAAATTAGAGTAACAACCAAATGTCCATGAACTCACGAACGAATGAACAAGAGTGCTATATTTATAACACTGACTACTTTCCAACAACAAAAAAGGACTCAAGTATCAATTCATGCTACCACATGGATTACCCCGGAAAACTATTAATAAATGAAAGAGGCCAGACACAAAAGACCGCATATTGTAAGATTCCATTTATATGAAACGTCTGGAATACAAAAATCCAGAGACACAAAATAGATTAGTGGTTGCTGGGGACTTGGGGGGGGGGGGGGACTAGCGGGTGACTAGTACCCCCCGTGACTCCTGGTGGGGTCACAGCAATATTCTAAAATTGTACTGTGTTAATGGCTGTACAACTCTGTACATCTATTAAAAAATCATTGAATTGTAAGAGGTGAACTTCGTGGTCTGTAAATAATAGCTCAATAAAGCTGGTTTTGTAAAAAGTTCTCTGAGGTCCTTGAAGAAAAGTTTATCTCTGCGTGCGTGTGTTAAGCATTAAATACCAGAGGGCAGCACCTCCATAGCTGGCCACCTCCCCCTCACTGGCCATGTCCTTAAGTTGACCTAATTTTCATAGACTAGACACGCACTCCAGGTACCTATCAGTCTAGTAGGCCTAATTCCTTATATTGACCACCTCTGTATATTGACCAATTTGTTACAGTCCCTTGGGTGGTCAACTTACAGAGGTTCTGTTGCATATTGGAATTACACTGCTATTGTACAATCAAAAAACTAGACTACGTCTGATTTTTAAAAGAATGAAAATGCTTCATTTGCTCTGTGCCACAAGAGGATCTTCAGTAAGTGCAATCCCTCTCATGTCAAAAGTACAATAGCATAGTAGAAGTTGGTAAGCAGCACAGAGAAGGGCTTCCTAATTCAAATTATACCCAAACAATACACTTTATTGAACCAAATCCTATTTATACATAACATGATTTTCAGCTGGGTCGTGATGAAAACTGAAATGCGTAAAATGTGCCTCGTCACAGTCACAGCAGAATCTGGGGAAGATGAAACCCAGTACAATATTAGCTTATTAGGAGTTAAGAACTCTAATACCTGAGGCCCAGTTTCCTAAGTGGATTTATAATTCAGTGTAAGTGGATTAAGAAATTCAATTTTCTGTCGTCACACATGACAAAAGCTTGAAAAATGAAGGTAAAATATTTTTTAAATTGCTCAGCTGTTGGCTCAGTGGGTAGGGTGCCGGCCCCATATACCGAGGGTGACAAGTTCAAACCTGGCCCCAGCCAAACTGCAACAACAATAAATAAAATACAACAAAATAATTGCTCCGCTGTATAGCTTTGCCAGACTGCATGAAGAACCATGCTGCTAAACAGAACATGCGTATAACTTGGGCGCTGTCATTCTAGCTAGATGCTGTGATTGTAGTCTGCTATCTCGGACTCAGCTGTCAATATAAAATCAGACGTTTGTAGGTTTATTTTCCTATGCTTTTAAAAAAAATATGTGGTCAAATTTAGTCATTTATGCTTAGCAACATGAATCACACCAGGAGGGCAGGATCAATGAAAATAACAGTAACAGTTAAAAATCCATCACCTGACCCTCCCTGTCCCAGCACATGGAACCTTGACCCTGCGTGCAGCAGTCATCGACGCTTGTGTCTGTACACATGTGTTCACATATGTTTGTGCATGTGTCTCTATATACATAATCTTCCAAATAAAAATCCATAGTGAGGCTATAAGACATTCTCCAGTTTCTCAACCTTGGTGCTACCAACACCCAGGTTAAGTCACTCTTGGGGGTGGGGCTGTCCTATGCACTGTGGGACGCTGAGCAGCACCCAGGCCTCCACCCATTCAATGTCAAGGGCCACATCAGCCTCCCCCAGGGACACTGCCACATCTCCCCGCAGGAATACAATCGCCCCTGGCTAAGAATCACTGCTCTAAATACCCAAACTTCTGATTGTTTAAAGCACACACAGTCCTTCAAACTAGAACGATCTACTTTTCCTGCATTATTACTAATTACAGTCAGAATTATCTTCTTTGAGAGGTCTTAAAAATGTAATAAATTCTGCCTTCCATTTTTTTGGTCCTACATTCCATGAAAATCAACACAATGCCAACTCTTATAAAGGAAATCTGTAGAAGTCATTTTTCCATGAACACAGATAAAGTCAATATTTTACCAAGATGATTTTTGAAGAGTCTAATAAAAATTGAAACTGTTTTCTTCCATTAGCTTTCCATCAAAGCCATCAAAGCCTGCAATCAGGGAAAAAACTCAGGAGATGGTCCTGCATTAACCCACATTCCATCTTTTCCTGGGGTTGACCGAGATTTTTGTAGGTTACATAAATATTGCTTTTGAATGACTGTTTATTTTCATTGGGCTTGGGGACAAAAAATAAAATGGATTACTGGAAATGGAGTCTGCATTGAAGCTTCTTATTTTATCCTTTTCATTACGACTCCAGGAAGGATTCCCATGGTTCTGTCAGAGGCCTCCTCCTCCCCACTCCTGCCCCAATTCTGGTATAGAGCCTTGTTGTAGAACCACAGAGGGTGCTTTCTGGCGCCCCAGAACCAATCTCCGTTTTATTTAGGTGGTTATTTATAAATAAAAGCACTTTATTTAATGTAACCTAAAATGGATAATAAAATCATCAGGTGAGTTCATACTTATGTTTTTGTCTTTTAAAACCGTATGATAATTACAAGTAATCCACCAACCTCTTTTCCACCCTAAATAAATAGAAGCTGGGGAGTATGAGGGTGGCAGGAAAATTGGATTAGAAAGGGAAAAGTGAGGGCGGCGCCTGTGGCTCAAAGGAGTAGGGTGCTGGCCCCATGTGCTGGAGGTGGCAGGTTCAAACCCAGCCCTGGCCAAAAACTGCAAAAAAAAAAAAAAAAAAGAAAGAAAGAAAGAAAGGGAAAAGTGAGATAATTTAGTCTTTAATTCATTCAACACGTTTTTTAAAAAATTTCAGATGAATACTTGATAGAGTTGAAGAGCATTCTTCTTAGTAAAGTATCACAAGAATGGAAAAGCAAGTATCCAATGTACTCAATGCTAACATGCCCCGTCTCCTTTTTAAAATAGCAAAACTCAGAAGTGAAGGAGTGCTCAGAAACCAGACCAGGACACAGGGCAGACGTGGTGAGATCATTGCACACTGCACAGTCGCCCTGCGTTCTTAGGACGTTCGGTCCCCAACTTCCTTGGCTGGTCCCCAGGCGAAGGCTGACCGTCAGGAAAGAGGTCCTCCCCGCTGTTTTCACGATCCCAGCAGAGAGACAGCGGCACTTGGTGCTCTCATCCCCCTACCAAGGGAGACATAGTGAGACTCTGTCTCAAAAAAAAAAAAAAGATGTGTGTCCATTTTTTCAGTATTTTCTATATTTTAGGCCTGGCGACCCAAGAAGCAAAATCAAGAATGTTACGTAGTGACACACGTTACCTAAGAAAAAATAAATTTCCCCAAACTTTTGTTGACAAAATCCAAGATGTTACAAATGCTCAAACTTGAATTTTCTGTCATTGTCACCTGGCACAAAATTTTCCCCTTTAGATTTCCCCCACACACACACCCACTTCCCCACTCCCCCCAACCATTTCAAATGGGACAGGGCCTGAGTTTGGACCACGAACTGGGGGCACAAAGGCTGGCCAGGGAGAGACAGGATGGAGCCCACAGGGCAACAGGCAAGGACGGAAGATCCAGAGTGAAAGGAAAAGAGATTCCTTAGCCCAAAGCACTTTCTTTGGAAGTGGCTGAGGCTGAGAGACTTAAGTGGAGAGAAAGCTGATACCTCCCCGTAGGAGAAAAAGCTCTGTTTATATTGTGTGCTGTTGTTATGAACAATGATCACTCCTTAAACTTCCGGAGGCACTATACTCCCCACATGGCATACATAGACATCAAGGTTAGCAGGGCTGCTCCTGACAACTCCCACAGTGCACGTGACAGGTATGTGGATATCAGATAATCACAAAAGATCTCTGACCATGTTTCTAGAGAAACCCTTCTAATCCCAAGAGCACTCAAAATACTACAAACCAAGGTTAATAAATTTTAAAACACTTGAGACGAAAACTCTAGGCAGCCACATGTTAGGTATCAACTTTCAGGAGACAAACAGGATGTTCTAAGCAGACACTTGATAAAATACAATTTATATCTATTGGCAGCCATTGTGGTTTCTGACCAGTTCTCACAATCCCTGTCCTGTGTATACAAACGCCCTTTGTTCCAATGCCATCATGATGAAAACTCTGAAGATGGTCTCCACTGATTTTCCCAATTTTTATGAGCCAGTTATCCTTGTGGTTACAAACACCCAGTTAAGAAGAGGACACTGTTGCCGCCATATTCCTAAGAATTACCAACAGAAAGTTAAAAGGGCCATTTAAAAGCACCACGCTTGGTGGGGAGAAAGAATTTCAGGACCGAGAAAGAATTTCAGGACCGAGAAAGAAAATGAACGGGGCAAAATTGTCAATAATCAACGAATCTATTCTTCAAGCTTTTCTGAGGCCTTAAAATTTTTTCAAAATATAAAGTTGTGAAGGACAGATGCGAGCCTCTAGTCCCAGCACTTGCAGAGGCTGAGGCAGAAGGATCCCTTGAGCCGAGGTATTTGAGATGAACCAGACTTGGCTACGTGGCAAGACCCTGTCTCAAGGGGAAAAAAGTTAAGGGAAAACAAAGCGCATGAACTTTGGATTTAATCAAGTTATTCCTCTCCTTCACATCAGGTGCACTTTGCTACTATTTCTTTCAACACAATACATAGTTATGTCAGTCTTAATATTGAAATAATACTGAACAAAATACTGAAATAAACAAATGTTCACTGTGCATTTGTGTTTCCCCATCTGGTTACACAGTGCGCCTTCACATTCCTCTGCAGTGTCCCAGACACGAGCTGGGCTGGAGGGCAGCCCCCTCACCTTCACAGGCCCAGGCAGGCCTGGCAGGATTCAGGGACCTGCAGTGTGTCAAAGTGAAAACGGAGCTGGAATTTCCGGTCAAGCTGCTTTCTGGACACCACACACACCCAGCTCTCCAACAGGACACACCCCAGAGTCTCACACAGCCCTGGAGGGAGCCATGAGTGGATTTCTCTACTCCTGACTGAGCAAACACCTAATAATCAGTAGGGTCTGGAATATTTTCAAATAATCCATAACCACAATTACACACTCTCTCGGAATGTGGGGTGAGAGTATCCATTGGAGTAAAATGCCCCAACTCCTTGCAAAAACTCTCCCTGCCAGGATGTACACACAGCCAGGAATGAAGATGGGGGTGGGGTTGTGGTGGATTTGGGACTGTTTTTGGTTTTTTAAAGAACAGCGGGTTACCCTTTTAAACCATTACAAAGTCTGCACAGAATTTTCTGAAATCAGCTACTTTTACAAGATTGATGACCTGGGTTCTGTGTAGATAATAAACCTTCACTTCTGTTTCCTAGAGGCAAATACAAGAGTCCTCATCATTTTATTCTTCTTAAGAAAAGCACAACTTCCTCAAGAGAAACCCAAAGTAATACCCTAAAGATTGACAAGACTCATAAATTCAACACAAGAGAAGACTTTCTCATTCAACACCACCCAGAAGAACCTCACCCTACCCACCCACAATCTTCACAAGGGCTAGAGCCTGTTGCACGCCTCTGAATTATTTAAAATTAGGCAATCTTGAATTTCCTATCAGTGCACATTTGGGACGAGAGCTTCCATCTGGGGTATGAACAGAGACTCCCACTCCGGCTGTGAGTTCTTTCTACAGCTTTTCCCTTTCATCTTCACCCCTGCAGGTCTCTCCTGCTGACTAAATGCCAGTGTTTCCTGGACTACATTTTCTTTCTCACACTTGATCTTCATGGAGCTGGATTCTTCCCAGCACCTGGGTAAGGCAGCTGCCACCCCAAGAACCTTTCTTCACGAGCCATGAGACCACAAGCCGTCCCCTGGCTGAGACGGAGGGTGAGAATACACCCCTATCATTTTGGGAACTGGAATTTTTGGTTTATATAGGAATTTTCGATCTCTCTAGCACCTGTCTCCACACTTGGCATACAAAAGACTATAGACTGGGGTGGCGTCTGTGGCTCAGTGGGTAGGGCACTGGCGCCATATACCAAGAGTTGGGTTTGAACCGGGGCCCGGCCAAATTGCAACAAAAAAATAGCCAGGTGTTGTGGTGGGCACCCATAGTCCCAGCTACATGGGAGGTTAAAGGAAGAGAATCGCCCAAGAGCTGGAGGTTGCTGTCAGCTGTGACGCCACAGCACTCTACCCAGGGCAACAAAGTGAGACTCTGCCTGTAGACTAGTTCAATCAAATAAGTTATTTAAAAGCAAAGATTATGTTTTCAAATGAAAAATGAGATTTAAAAAAATTAAAAACAATGAAATGAATTAAAAATAAATTTTTAAAAACCCTGAGAGTTAACAGAGAGTCCCCATACACAGGTGGCGTAGTCAACGTCCTCTATACCACTGAACTGCCAGGAAGCCACCCGGGGACTGGAGTGGTCTGTTCCCCGCACTCCCTGGGACAAAGGCCCCATGCACGGCTTGCTCTTCTCCACTGGCGGCTGCAGGCCAACTCACCATGGGAGCCAGCAAGGAAGTAGCGCCAGGAAGAAGAAGAAGAGGGAAAGCCTCCTAGAATCACGAACGTACACATCTGATTTCTGAGTCACCTGGCATTTCTGCTGCTTTGAAAAGTGAGATTCAGGGCAGGCACAGTGGCTCCCACCTGTGCTAGTACTCTGAGAGGCTGAGATGGGAGGATCCCTTCAGTTTGAGACCAGCCAGAGAAAGAGCTAGACCCCGTTTCTATTAAAAATAGAAAAGTTAGCCATGCATCGGGGCTGGTGCCTGTAGTTCCAGCTACATGGGAGGCTGAGGCAGGAGGATCCCTAGAACCCAGGAGTTTGAGGTTGCCGTGAGCTAGGTTGACCCCAAGGCACTCTAGCTTAGGGCAACAGAGTGAGATGTCTCCCCCAAATTTTAAAAGGCAGGATTCCCAACACAGGGATTCCCTAATAAGGACTGACTCCCAACCAGCCGATTTCCCCTCCCCACA
The DNA here is from genome assembly GCA_963574355.1 of Loris lydekkerianus. Classification (NCBI taxonomy): domain Eukaryota; kingdom Metazoa; phylum Chordata; class Mammalia; order Primates; family Lorisidae; genus Loris; species Loris lydekkerianus. The sequence continues at coordinate 16,795 of CAUYPK010160203.1, read as the reverse complement.
ACAACAGACTCACAAAGTCACATGTGCACCCAGAGAAGCCACAAAACCCAGGCCAGGTGTGTGCTGAGGGTGCCCAGCAGGCATGCGCCACCAGCCCCCACTGCCCGGACTCAAGTGCCAGGTCCCCATGCCCTGTAATTCCACAGCCGCACGTGTACAACTGCCCTGTCCCTGTTCGCCAGGCAGGATGACTGTGTCTGTCCTCCCTACCTCACAGGAACTTGTGGAGGCCAGGTGGCGCAAAGGCGTGTGGCGACTGCAGGGCGCATACGAGCATTGGGGTGATGGGCTGGGGGCTCACGGTGTGCACCACTGCGAGGTGGGGGCCTGGCGACCAAGGGGCTGCCCTTTCCTCATGCTGGTAGGTGACCGCAGCTTCTGGGGCAACCCCACTCCACTGAATTCTGGACTCTTAGGAGAATCCTGCTGCAATTCAGAGCAGGCTAACACAGTCCAGCACACCGGGCGTTACTAGGTGTAAGTAACCTAGGGTGCTCCCTGCCACCCCTGCCTAACAGTAGCACAATTTTCTTCCTGGGAATTCTCAGTTCTTTTCTGCCTTAGCAACACTGCTGAGGACAGAGGATAATTTACCATAGAGCTAAAGGAAGGCTCAAGAAATTCCTCCCATTCTTGCTTGGGTCTCTGCCAAGGCATCAGGAGGGGGGTCTAGGTGCTCCCAAGCCCACACGATGATGGAAATTTACAGAAAACTAATCAGTCCCCGCCTGAGGCCCTTCCCTCTCGGCTATGGCTCCCCTGCTCTAAAGAAAGAACTGGGAAAGTGAGTTATGGAAATGCCCCATTCAGGTTGGTGGGCTCTATCTGCATGGGCCTTGACTGTCCCTGAAAATGGCCAGGCTATCGCCACTGCAGTGGTGCAGGGCTGGCTTCCAGGAAAACTTCACGTGAAAATGAATTCCCAGTGTCAGGACAGGAGTCAGCAGGGCCACACAGCGTGTCATGGCATGCCGGCAAGTGGCGGGGGGGGGGGCGGGGGGGCGGCTGGGAAGAGTCGAAGCCGAGGGCTGGCCTGGAGGAACCTCCCAGAGCGTCACTATCACTTGTCAGCACTTATCAACTAAATGACAGAGGTCCCAAAATTGAACAGTAACAGAAGTTCCCACGCCCTTACCAGTAACAAGGTGTGAACCCCACAAGCTCAGCAATGACAAAACTGGTCACCAGGCTACAGGAAACCCTGGGTATCTACCCATCTTCTCTACTGCAAATGCTATTATTGAAACCACTGGCACAGTGATCTTGGAAGAGTCAGCTTCACACACAGAAAAGAGGGAACAAGAGACCCGGAGGTGGACTGTGCAATTAATTCACAAACATCTTCCCAGACCACAGTGCACATCATCGTTGCCAACTTTTAAAAATCCGAGAGAGGGTGATTCCAGGGGGAAATACTGCCAAGTGAGGGGTGACCAAATCCGGGCACAACCTGTCCCTGGGTGCAGCCCACAGGCGGGCACACGACCCCCGGCGCAACACTGTGCTCATCACACACACTCACACTCACTTTGAATCCTGACGTCACAACACTGGGATAGAAACGTCTTTGGACTTTCTTTTACGGTCGTAATGTGTCCCGGCCATGTTGTTCCTGCCACAGCACAAACGGGTATGGTCCCTGCTTCTGCTTCTCAGCTAGGCTGTACCCCAAGACCTCCCCCAACCCCATCCTCCATCAACCCCCAAGGGTTCCGGCAATCCAATACATCCTGTTAGCTCACAAGAGCCATTTCTGTTGTTCAGCACCAAGAAGGCTGACGGGCGCAGCCTGGATCCACACAGGGCAAATATATCTCCTCATCAGCCAGTACGTCCAACACACAGTAAGAAAAACAAAAACTCATCTGTGTAACACATGCCCATGCTCATACACACCCTTATAGTTCACCTAACGCTGCTGGAAAAACACACAGAACACTCTTAACAGTGGTTACTCCACATGTGGAATGAAGGCAGAAAAAGTGGCTTTTACTTCTTACTGAAACCCTATAGGATGCATACTAAAAAAATAAATACAGGGCGGCGCCTCTGTCTCAGTGGGTAGGGCACCGGCCCATATACCGAGAGTGGCAGGTATAAAGCCGGCCCTGGCCAAACTACAACAACAACAACAACAACAACAACAACAAAAATAGCCGGTGTGGTAGCGGGCGCCTATGGTCCCAGCTACTCGGGGGGCTGAGGCAAGAGAATCGCCTAAGCCCAGGAGTTGGAGGTTGCTGTGAACTGTGTGACACCACGGCACTCTACCAAGGACGGAAAAAGTGAGACTTTGTCTCTACAAAAAATAAATAAAGAAATAAATACATATACTCCCCAAGGGAGGGCCGCGCCCAGAGAATAAGCTCTTATCTGGGAATCTTTTCCCCTCCCTTGAGGGCGGTTCCCCTTGGGCAGTACTCAGTCATCCTCAGGCCCATCTCCCCCTGGGGGCTAAACTCCTCTACGAGACCAGTACCATTAAATACACTGAATGCCAGGCAGCACCTGTGCCTCAAAAGAAGTAGGGCGCTGGCCCCATATACCAGAGGTGGCAGGTTCAAACCTGCCCTGGCCAAAAACTCAAAAAAAAAACAACAAAAAACCACTGAATGTCACCTAACAGTGTGTGTTGTGTTTTGTTTGATTCTCAGGCTCTACCCCCTCCTCCCCCTTCCAGTGAAATTCTCCCTGTAAAAGTCTGCTACCTAACACCGGTTACAGAAAGTACATTCTCAGTTTGTTTTCAACCAGAAAGGAGAGGCTGAGTTAGAGGCTGGGGGGAAATCAATGCTGTATTTTTTACTGCACTGACAGAAAAAGCATTTTTGTGACCTTTATTAGACAGTAAAAGAGGAGTTCTCAAACAATACAGGACGTTGGAGCAACTAACAGTAATATTCTTCTGGGCTTGGCTAAATTTGTGCATTTTACAAAGGCCATACAAAGCATGAGTGAACACATAGCGTCTTATTTCTAACCATGGCAAACTATAATCTGGGCCAAACCACTGAACTTAGACTTGTTTGTGATGAAGGACTTAGCCCCCTGTCAACCGTTAATATGAAGCATTTTGTTCTGCCTAAGTCAGCACATATCTGAAGGAAAAATACCAACGATCAGAAAAAGACCAACGATCGCCTCTGGAGTCACCTCCCTCAGTGGCTGCAGTTCTGCGCTAAGAAAGAAGCACTTCGCCCCCAAAACCAGCTAGGCCTGCTGGCTCACGGTTTCTCTCCGGCCTGGCTTTACCCTCACCAGCTGGCGTGGCGTCTCCAGTACAAAGGCAAATTCCAGCCACACAAAGTGCATCAGAGAGACCACACTGCCTGTCCTGCTCTTTCTGTGTCCTCTGTACGGCCCAGGCTTCTTTCTGCAGGCCTCATTCCCACAGGCAGCTGCAGCTGGGCCTGCCTCTTTGTCTTGGTAACCCGCCTAATACACTACACCGTTCAGGACCTCGAATCCTGGCCGGCATCTAGTAAGGTCACCTTTGACACCAAGACCGTGATGATCGTGATTAGTTACTACGATCTCTGTACACAGCGTGGAACGGACCCATGTCCTGTCCTCAACAATTCCACTTTTGGGGCCAAATTCTTCATTTACTACATAAGTACCACCCACTGCGTTCTCACGGGTCATTGTGGACGTACTCTGCATACTCTCTGGATGTTCTGTTCTGCCTGTAACTGTGGATGTCTTCGGAGACCCTGTCCAGAGCCAAGTACGAGCCACTGGGTGAGTCTAGTCCGAACTCAGACTACAGTCTCAGAGGATCACCTGCAGTTGGTGGGGCAGGCCCTGCCCACATTCTCACAGTAAAAGAGGTGAGGTGGGGGGGAGATTCCACAACCCGGTCTTCCCCTTTCACTGAGCAGCAATGATGTGCACAGAGCTACAAAGATGAAGATGACATGGCCTCAGCCCCAATACCAAGGACCATTTGATGTCTCAAAACACTATCTCAGAACAACACAAAAGCGCTATGACATAATACTCTCAGCATATCAGGAAACACTGGTGAGGAGCACAATGCCACCTGGACGAGAGACAGACGCTAGAGAAAATGATACCTGAGCCAAGTCTTTAAAAAAGCAAAAGCTAGCCAGGCACTCTGGGGTCACTCCTGTAATCCCAGCACTCTGGGAGGCCAATGCAGGTGGATTGCCTGAGCTCAGGAATTTGAGACCAGCCTGAGCCAGAGCGAGACCCCCGTCTCTAAAAATAACTACTCATTGTGGCGGGCATCTGTAGTCACACATACTCAGGAGGCTGAGGCAAGATCACCTAAGCCCAACAGTTTGAGGTTGATACCACGCACTCAACTGAGGGCAAAAGTGAGACTGTCTCAAAAAAAAAAAAAAAAGAAAACAGAAAAGCCACAATGAGAAACCGAGAGTAGGAGCCATCACAGAATGCATCAAACTTAAAACTGATGTCGTACCAAGATTTCACCTGTGTAATCTCATGAACTTATACAACAGCACATGAAGTAAATACTGTCAGCTCTATTCTGCCGACTCAGAAATCAAGGCAGAAGGAGGCTAGCTTGACAAAGGGCCACAGTTCTTCTAGGCGGTGTCATAACCCATCCTAATCTGAGCGGCTCCCAGACCAACCCAATTTCTGCTACCCCACAAAGCTGTGGAACAGCATTACAGAGATGAAGGTCACAGGAAGGTCTCCGTGCATCTCAGTATGTAAACAACAGGCCTACCAGTTCCGTGTCACCTCCAAACAGGACCTGCCTTTTTCTCATCTTGGCCACCAAAAGATCCTCGAAGGGAACATTAATCAAAATTGTCACCCCCTCTAAGCATTTCCCACCACCTTAAGCCTGACTCGCCACTTCTCTGAGCACCTGTCTCTGAGCACCGTGTTCCCAGCAGCTTTGGCTGGCGAGGACACTTAAGCCGTCCATCTGCTCCACTGCCCGAGGCCTCAGCGTGTGCCGAGGGGGGTGCCCCAGGCTGCCTCAGGCTGCCTTCTCTCAAAGGCGACAGCCGCACTTTAGGCACCCAGCCATTCAACCTTTCCCTGGCCACCTTTTCTGACAAAAGGCCAGGCATGGAGACTTCAGGCTCACACCCTCTGGGGCTCTGGACACGTGACACCCTCCCAAGAGCAAAATGTGCAAGAACAAACATCATCCAGGAGACTGAGTCCGAAGGCAGAGCTGGAACTCCCACCCATCGGCCCAGCTTCCACTGCCCGAGAATCGAGCCAGAGGCAGGGGAGCGGTTTTGCAGGGGAGCAGTTTTATAAGGGAGGAAGTAGGTGACTAGTCAAGTCAGAAACCAACCCCCAAGATATCTGAAGTATACAGTCTTAACTTCCAGCAGAGGAGGGAGGCTGGACTCCTCCTGATAGTTCAACAGATACATCTTAGTTTTAGTACAGTGAGCATAAAAATTTTCACTTTACCAAATTTATCATGGGTAAAATGACACTTGCAGTCAGCACCTTCCGAGAAGTCCTGTTACTACTGGATAACTCCCAGCAAGGAGGCAACACATGTAAGCCAGTGAGGCCCAAGGAAATCTGACCTGCGTTTTCTGCTGTTGAGGAACATAAAGCAGGCTGAAATTATTAAAACGGACAGCAGCACGATTACTACCATGACCTGGGCCTTTGAAGAAGAAAAAAAGAAAAAAAAACAACAACAACAAAAAAAACCCAGACAGATTACATCTAATCTCTAGTCTCCATAATCACTACTTTTAAATTATTAACCAAATGTCCAGACATCAATCAGTGCAGACCTCCCGGCAGTGAGCACTTCCCTGCCTCCTAGAGTTGGCTTCCCTACCAGGCACTTACACCGATGACCTTAAAACTCGGACACACTCTAGCCACCTCAAAACTTCACATCTAAGGTCTGGTCACCATTGTAGAGACTGATGTGACTTTCTAAACCTTCCACTCTGAAATCCCCTTTTCAGACTTCACCTTCCCACAGTGCCACAGCTTTCTCCCTCACAACCCAGACTGACTTTCACCAAAACCCACTGGCGCTTCAGGCCTTGCCACGCCCTCCCTACCAAGCTGCGTCCCCAGGCCTAGGGTTGTCTTCTCCAATATGGTAGCTATGTAAACCTAAATTAATCAAAAGTAATTGCACACAAAGGCCCAGAGCAGCACCATGCACAATAGCCAGGGGAGGAAGCAACTGCAGCATCCTTGACAGAAGACCAGATCAACATAACGTGGTCCATCCATAGGATGAAGCATCGCTCAGCTTTGAGAAGGAAGGAGATGCTGGCAGGCTACAAAGTGGACCAACCTTCAGGACACTGCCCTAGGTAAAAGAAGCCAGTCACAAAGGGCCATATGATCCCAATTACATGAGGAGGACAATTAACTTCTCGAGTTCATCCTAGAAAGAAAGTTACACACCTCATTGCTGGATATCCCTGCAGTCACCTGCTCAGAACTCCTCTTGGGAAGCTGTGCACCAACGCCAGCACCTAGTCCACCCTTGAGAGCAATTTTGGAACTCTTTTTCTGGAAAGACTATCAGAGCTGCCACCGGGCCGGTCACATGTGATTCCTTCATAGGTTTCCATTCCACCTCTAAACACCATCACAGCTCACAGAGTGGCCACCGGCAGCCACATTCATTCTGTCCTGCAGGAAGTGTCCACGGAGTGCTGTCTGTGCGCCACATTTCTATTGCATAACACCACCCCGCTGGCGAAACCTGAGTTTCCTAGGAGTAGCCTCTGACCAGAGCTGGGCCAATCAGATACCTTCGCAAGAGAGTGAGAATTAGAGAGGTAACTCACATGAGGCTGGACAGTTAAATGTCCGCAAACTCAACCCAGAAAAAGTGCTACACACCTCTCTGCTGATACCATTACGGTCACCTTCCAAGTACTGCCTTTGGCCATGTGGTGACCACAGTGAGATTCAGCAGTGAGGCATGTAGCACTTTTTCTAGGGTGAGTTCTTGTCTGAAGTTCATCATGGGGTCTCTCGAGTAGTCAAAAATAAGACAGAAAGAAGAACAGAGGATGCCAGGGTTGGGGGAGGGGAAAACAGGGAATAATTCTTCAACGGGGAAAGTCTCTGTTTGGGGTAATGTAAAATCTTGGATGTGGTGATGGCTGCAACAATGTCATGAAGGTATTTAATGCCACTGACATAACCATACGCTTGAAAAGGCGTAAGATGGTAAACTTTACGTTATGTGTATTTCACCACAATGTATAATACAACAAATTGGGAGAGGAAAAAGCAGACCAAATTCTTCCATATGCCCAAACAAGGATGCCAGGACGTTTTCACCACTGACACATGAAGATCAGTCAAGAACTCATAGAAACCACTTGAGGTTCTCATCCCAGCCCCGTGCTCTGCTCAAACTAAGCTCTCAGCAAATACTGGCTAACTCTACCACGTTCCCAATGACTGCATCAAAGCTCTTTGGGAACTCCTCAAAGCTTTTTTGGGAACTCGGGAAGGAATCAGGGAACTGACCTTATGGTGATTGCTTCAAGACTGAAAAAGAAGGACTGGTAACTTACAACCTCAAAATCTTCCTAGGAACGTTCAAAATCAGAGAAGGCCTCCAGTAAACAGACTGAACACTTCCGTTTCATGTCCAACCCCTGGAAGAAATGAAAGCTCCTGCCCAGATCCAACGGGGAAAAACATCTTTTCTCTATCACCGAAAGTCAGTTAGCAGTCATTGACCTCCAAGTCATTCACTCCAGGGCCCCTGTTCCTTTCTTCTGGGGTCAAAGGCCCAGAGGTAGCTGGGAGGTGGCTCCTGTCAGAGCAGCGCTTGGGCTATCCTTATTAAAATTAGCGTGGGCGCTACGTCACAGCTCAGGGGAGCACCTGCTGATGTGCACTCGGATTCTGGGGAAATTATTTCATCACTGTTAGCTGCACACAGCACGCTGTGGTAACGTAACGTCACAGGGCACTGCCAATGAGACACGAACGCCCCCAGATAAAAAGTGCTCAGTGCACTCCCACTTCCAGGGCTTTATGTAATGGCCCATTAATAGCTGCCATAATACAGTAGCTCATAAGATAGTTAAAAGAATAACAAAGGCCAGCTCGGCACCTGTGGCTCAAGGGCTAAGGCGCCAGCCACATATACCTAAGCTGGCGGGTTCGAATGCAGCCCAGGCCCGCCAAACAACAATGACAGCTGCAACCAAAAAATAGCCGGGCGTTGTGGCAGGCGCCTGTAATCCCAGCTACTTGGGAGGCGGAGGCAGGAGAATCACTTGAGCCCAGTAGTTGGAGGTTGCTGTGAGCTGTGATGCCATGGCACTCTACCCAGGGTGAGGCTTTGTCTCAAAAAAAACAAAAACGAACAAAAAAAACCATAAAGGCCATGCACTCAGTTATCACAGGACAGAAGACCACTGCTACTGCTCACTCCCAAGGTCAGATGTCCCGGGAGCACCACGCACCTGTGTGCGTTTAGCACTGCAACCCCCATGCCGGCCCAACTTCCCAGGCCGAAGGTGTTTACACTCAAACAAGCAAATATGCGGGACACTGTCCTTTGGTATAATTTTTGACAAGAAATCGAAGCCAGGTTCTACCATTTGGGCATAATTAAAGAGTGCACAGTTTTTTCACAAAACCAGAAATATTTCCCCAATACAATTCACCATCACATCTTCCAGAGCCTGTGCCAACCCCAAACAAGGACAGCTGTGCAGTCACTGACACACTCCAAGACCTTAATTTCCAGGTGTGCTTGGGGAATCTGGGGCAGTGTGCACAGGAGGTGGGGCTCAGGCTCGTTCTAGTCAAAATTCTGGAGGCAAAATGCAGGTTGACCTGCGTGGTCCCGGGTACAAGTACGGGGTACACACACTCCTGCTCCTTCACTCTGCCAACAGGCTGCACAGCGTGGGGTCGCATCATTTCCTAGTGGAGGACGGGAAGTCCCCACCCTACCCCCAGGTCCGGTACAACAGCAGCACATTTGTGGCACACAGTGCTTAGCCCTTCCTCATACAGAGGGCACCACTGTCAATTAAGGCTTTGGACTTCTTTTTAGGGGAAAAAGGAGGATTCAAGTGGGATGGTTTCTGGAAGCCTGGGTCTACACAAATACCAGCAGTGGGAAGACTGAAGCTCATGTGTCTGACCTCTTAAGAGGGAGATTTTACAATGATTCCACTTACACGAGGCACCTAAAGCTGTGAAACCCATACAGGCAGAGTATAGTAGCTACTGGGAGCAGGGGACAGGGTGGGGGCTACAAGAGAGAGTGGGAGCCCCACTGCGCACATGCAGGGGACAGTGCTGTCCACAAAATATGTGTGAAAATGGCAGATCACCTGTCAGCTGGGTTCTTACCACAATGTAAAAAATTCTGCAACAGGCTCAGCACCCATAGCACAGTGGTTACAGCACCAGCCACATGCACTGAGGCTGTTAGGTTAGACCCCAGCCCAGGCAGCTAACCAATGGTGACAACTGCAACCAAAAAATAGCTGGGCATTGTGGCAGGTGCCTGTAGCCTCCCTCAGCTACTTGGGAGGCTGAGGCAAGAGGATCGCTTGAGCCCAAGAGTTGGAGGTTGCTGTGAGCTGTGACGCCACTGCACTCTACCAAGGGTGACACAGTGAGACTATGTGACAAAAAAAAAATGCTCCAACAAACTCCTACTACTGAGGGAAGTACACATCCCCAGTAAGTGACAGGGTCTGAGAGGCCAATGACAGTCACCCCCCCGTGTTGTTTTGGCAAAAAATGAGAAAAGGGAAATAGTCAATGCTATGTTTTTTGTTTGTTTGTTTGTTTTCAGCTTTTTTTTTTTTTTTTTGCAGTTTTTGGCCAGGGCTGGGTTTGAACCCATCACCTCCGGCATATGGGACCGGCGCCCTCGAATTTTATATGTTAAATGGGTACATGGCATTCAAACTACATCTCGATAAGCCTTTAAAAAAAAAATCCAGACCAGCCAAGATAGGGTGCATAGGACTTGGCATTGAAATAACTCTTAGCCTGTGCACAGAAAGAGCATGAAGACAGAACTCTATGATGATAACATGTGGCTACTAAGTAACAACTGTGGGTTGATAAGTAAAAAAAAAATATGATTTAAATGTTAAAAAACAAGATTCCACACCAGAAAAAAGAAGCTTTTCTTCCATGAAAGCTTTTCCCTCAAATGGAAACCAAACGTTCCGGCACCTGAAGTGTTTTCCTACATTACTTTCCTAACATCGGACCACTTCTCTGAACTATAGCATTTATGTTTATGGAATTTTATCAAAACACAGTTAAGTGGCTCAGCACCTGTGGCTCAAGCAGCTAGGGTGCCAGCCACATACACTGGAGCTGGTGGGTTCGTATCCAGCCCAGGCCTGCCAAACGACAATGACAACTACAACCAAAAAATTAGCCGGGAATTATGGCAGGTGCCTGTAGTCCCAGCTACTCGGGAGGCCGAGGCAAGAGAATCGCCTAAGCCCAAGAGTTTAAGGTTGCTGTGAGGTGTTGCGGCACAGCACTCTATCGACGGTGACATAACAAGACTCTGTCTCAAAAAAAAAAGAGAAAGAAACCTGGATTTTACCTCTTTCATGTTTACATGGATGGAGCTGGAACATATTCTTCTTAGCAAAGTATCTCAAGAATGGAAAAAAAAGTATCCAATGTACTCAGCCCTACTATGAAACCAAGTTTTTCATATGAAAGCTATAACCCAATTATAGCCCAAGAATATATGGGGAAAGGGGAGAGGGAGGGGAGAGGAGGGGGAGGATGGGTGGAGGGAGGGTAATCGGTGGGACCACACCTACGGTGCATCTCACAAGGGTACATGTGAAATGTAATAAATGTAGACTATAAATGTCTTAACACAATAACTAAGAAAATACCGTGAAGGCTACGTTAACCAGTCAGATGAAAATATTTCAAATTGTATATAAAACCAGCACAATGTACCCCACGATTGCATTAATGTACACAGCTATGATTTAATAAAAAAAAAAAAAAAAAGAAAAAAAAAAAGAAATGGGGTGTGACGGGCAGTGGTCCCTGGCACTCCAATTCCCCTCCCCCAGCCCCAGGCAGCCATGAGTCTGCTTGCTTTCTCCACGGACTTGCCTCCCCCAGGCATTCCATGTCACATGAGGAATTGTGTCCCTCCCAGCTGCAGGCTGAAGCCCTCATTCCTCAGGAGGTGGCTGTATTTGGAGATGGGCCTTTGAAGAGGTGACTAAGGTAAAATCAGGTTGCTAGGGTGGGCCCTGATCCAAAGGACTGGCCTATTACCGTCCTTAAAAGAACAAATCAGGACACAGACACTCACAGAGGGACGACCTTGGGAGGACACAGAGAGAAGACGGCGTCTACACACCAAGCAGTGAGGCCTCAGGAGGGACCAGCCCGGCCAGCACCTTGATCTTGGACTTCTAGCCTCCAGACTGTGAGACAACACATTTGCTGTGCAAGCTGCCCAGCCCACGGTGCTTCGCTACAACAGACCCAGAAGACTACTGTGTGCTGTGCCGGGGTCCGTGCCAGGCCCAGGGAAGGCACAGCAAGACTGAGCAAAACAATTCCCTCTCCAACTCCCAGACAAGAGAGGGCACACAGCCTGGTCCCCTCAGCCTTCTTCCCTTATTACATTTTTTGGAAAATGTATTTGGATGTAATTCATCTAAAGTTTAATTCTTCATCCACGACCTTAACATACAGAATTGTGGCCAGGCACAGCAGCTCACATCTATAATCCTTGCATTCTGGGACGCCGAGACAGGTGGATTGCGTGAGCTCACGAGTGCAAGACCACATCTCTGGAACTATTCAGGTGTGGTAGTGGGCACCTGTAGTCCCAGCTACTTGGGAGGATCTCTTGAGCCCAAGAGTTTGAGATTGCTGTGAACTATGACACCACAGCACTCTACCCAGGTCACAAAGACTCTGTCTCCAAATAAAAAAGAAGAAAAGAAAAAACACACGGAATTGTAACATACTCTCTCTCACCCATCCCTGAATGAACAACTAGTGCTCTGATACCTGGGTGGGGCAGAAATCAGTTAACTAGCATAAAATATACACAGCCTAAGCTCCCTGGAGAGGGACCCCGTCCCGGTGCAGACAGAGGTCCTTACTGCCACAAAGCTGCTCAGAGCAAGAACCGCAGATGCTTCCTGAGATTGGTCACTCTAAACACCCTCTTATCCGCAAACATCTCAGGAGGCAGCTTCAAGCATCTTCCAGCAAGGCTGGATCTACGCTTCTTAAATAAGTGGAGATGTTTATTATTCCAAGTCTTAAAGGACCAGGTAATAGGCACGGCTTTGCTCACCAGAAATGACAAATTACGGACATTTAATCAACCAAGAAATATTTATCAACTATTAGGCATGGATCAGTAACAACACACACACACACACACCCCTACCCCTCCGCATTTGAGTTCAAAAAAAGCACCCAGCAATAAGAAAAAATTTAAATTGTTCTGAAACATACAAAGTCCATCATGTCCTGAGTGAAAGGAGCCCCCCGCCCCAGACCACCAGCTGTCTGGTGCACTTACTGTTTAGGGCTCTTCATTTCACCGAGGACTGAAGCACACCCATAATTATCCCTGTCCTCCCCTCTGCCAACCCTTCCCCACTCCGCACCAAGTCCTGACCCCTGGGCAGCCTTCCTGGACACTCTTGCTGGGTGCTGGCAGTGGGCTCTGAGCTGAGACCGGAAGGAGCAGGAGTCGGCAGGAAAGAAAGGACCTAGGCCCGAGGCTTACCACCTGGCTGCACAGTAGCATCACCCACAGAGCCTTTAAAATCCTAATAAAAACTAGCCCGGCATTGTGGTGGGGACCTACAGCCACTCGGGAGGCTAAGGCAGAAGGATCCTTGCTTCCAGGAGCTTGAGACTGCAGTGAGCTATGATCACACCACTGCACACCAGCCTGAGCAACAGAGTGAGACCCAGACTCCTAAAATAAAATTAAAAATTACAAACAATTTTTGAAAACCCTGATAAAAAAAATCCAAGCCAGAAAACAAAGCTCTCAAATTTACTCCTCATTAAGGTTTGCAGGCAGTGTGAGGGGTATCAGAGCAGGCATAGGAGAGATCCAGGGTTCCGCGTGCAGCTCAGCGGCTGCCCCGTGTCCCCTCTAGGCCTCTCTGGCGCACTGTGCAATGGGGCTGACTCGGCCTGAGGTTGGTGCCCAGAGCATGTGGTGCCTCCCGACACTCCCTGCCTGCTGCAGCACATGATAAACATTAACTGAAACCGGGAGATGTGCAGCATCTCAGATTAAATTGGACCCTCTGGAGGCGGGGTCAGAAAATGGATAAAGCTCCCAAGAGATCAGAACACAGCCCAGTGGAGCAGCACCTCTGGCAAACAAATGGCACCCTCTGCAGAGCCGCAGAGGACGGAGGGTACAGGACAGTCAGAATCCCAGTCCTTAACGGGTGAGGCAGAGGCAGGCCTGGGGCTGGAGAGCATAGAGGGGTGAACCTTGCAAGTGTCCAAAGGTTTTTTATCTTGGCCTTTGTGGAGGCCTTATTAAGTCTCTGCCAATATGATGCCCAAATGTAGAACAGCAGGTACAGCTGTGGTGGTTCTGGCAGGAAGATAGGAGGGCAAAAGAAGGGTTTGGGGTGAGCGGAGTGCAAAGGATACTGACATGGCTTCCGAGCCCAGCAGAGTGACCAGCATCCCGAGAGCTGCACCTCACCCCTTGAGGTCCTGAAGGGTGTCAACACCTGTCACGACCAGGCAGGAAGAGCTGCTGAACCTGCTGGTGGGGGCACAGCCTTCCTGGACAGCCTTCCTGGACAGCACACCTGCCCAAGACGTCACCTGCCAGGTATCACAGGCCTGTACAAGCAGCACAGATAAAAGGCTTTGCAGTGAAACAGTCCATGGGGGGGGGGGGGGGACTATTCTGAATTGAACAAATCTAAAAATATAATGGGAGAAAGAAGTTGTTTTGTTTTTGTTTTTGTTTTTTACACGTCAGTCTTACTATGTTGCCCTCAGTAGTGTTGTGGCATCACAGCTCACAGCAACCTCAAACTCTTGGACTTAAAGTGATTCTCTTGCCTCCGCCTCCCAAGTAGCTGGGACTACAGGCACCCACCACAACACCCAGCTATTTGGTTGATATTGTTGCAGTTGTCATTGCTGTTTAGCAGGCCTGGGCTGGTTTCGAACCCTCCAGCCTCGGTGTATGTGACTGGCGCCATAACTATTGTGCTATGGGCACCGAGCCGGAGAAGCAAGAATTAAGGCCAATAAGTAAAATATACCATTTTTAAATACAGTAGAAGCTCTATAATTTGACTACCCAAAGGACTGCAGCATGCTGGTCAACATAAGGAACTAGGCCTGCTGTACTGATACGTACATGTGCTGTGTGTCCAGTCTGTGAAAACTAGGTCAACTGAAGGAGGTGGTCAGTGTAGGGAGGTGGTCAACCATGGAGGTTCTACTGTATATTATTCTAAGGAAAAAAGTCCTCCAGTTACATTTTAAGATTTCTCGGGTTGACTTCAACACAGATGAATGAACGTTTATGATGAAAAGGTAATTCCTTAAAATTGAGAGGCCAAGGGGATTTTTTGCACCTTAGGTTGAAAGAAAAATGTAAAATATTTTTGAAGAAGTACAAAGGAAAGGGGACACACACGTAGTACTTTTAAAAATGTCTTTTTACAGATTTAAGACCACAGATAATTTAAGAACATAAAAATGTGTGATGTGGTCTGCTCATTAAGTGTAAGTGCTAGTATAAATTGAATTTTAAGCTATCATTTACCCGGACAATGATTTCGAATTTAATAACTAAATCTGCTTTAATTGCTTTTAAATGGTGCTGGCAAAATTTGAGAAAGCTCTTGGTTTCTGCCAATTCATTGCAAGCAGGTACACTGGAATACAGAAGGGAAAAAAAAAAAATCAAATCATTATAAAAAATACCCCAGGTTTTCTAGACTCAGTGTGCCCCACCATGTCAAGCAGACCCAGACACTTCTGACTTTAAGAAAAAGAGAGGCGACAGACGAGAGCAAAGACCCCGCCGGGCCCCACATGACATTAAATCAACACTTGGTTTATAAATGCTCTTTCTCTTTGGAAGACATCCACAATAAAAAGAGTCTTCTATTTTAACATTGCCTTTTGATGTCTTCTAGAACTGGGAGAATTCATAAATGCTTTCCCCACATTCAAAAGGGTTTCTATTCCTTTGTAGGTTTGTTTACTCCAGGACACCACGTATTTCTAGGCATTAATCCATTTCTCCGTGTTCTGAGAAGGGACTGCAACTTGGAATAAAGGTTTCCTAAAAGTTTTACCCTAAATCTCATGATCCCCTCCATCTACATTATCCTTGCTCAGAAACCAAGCATCTGGCTATGATGGCAGCTCAGCCCTTGAATCCAGAGTCTCCCCTGGTTGTGCCATGGACCAGCAGCAGCCCAGATGACCTCCAGCACCCTCCATCCAGGAGGTCTGAAAATCTGAGGCATGATGTCTGTGGACCAGCCTGAACCCAGCATTCCAGGCAAAGTGGAAGGTGAGGCCATCAGCCCCTCGAGACGAACTATGTTTGACTTCTAGAGCCAAGAAAATTTTGATGGCTACGATGATCAGAGTAACAGAGAGCCAGGGAGTAGACACCTGCCTTTCCAGGCTATGCAGTCTCCACTGCCACTACCCAACTCTGCCACTGTCACGCCAGAGTGGCCACAGAGGACAGAAAAACCAACAGGCACGGCTATATCCCAATAACATGGGAGTTGCCAAGGCGAGCCACAGGACTTCTCCAGGACACAGAGCACCACCAGAGACTTAGGAGGCCAGGCCCCTTTGAGCAGTCAGCCCTGCCCAGCCCCAGAGCACCCCTATCTCCTGCACTGACCCAAGGGCTTCCTGTACACGGATCGTCTCTTAGCCCAGCTCCTGGGTAACCCCACCTGCCACCTCGGGCTCCCTGCCAGGGGCCCCAGAGTGGCGACTAGGAACAAGAGACGGAGGATTCCAGAAAGGAGGACCTGAGTGGGAGCCTCTCATTCCCCCCTCCACCTGACGGCAGGCAGCCTTCCTTCTAAGACACCTTCCGTGCTAAAGACGCCTGCAGCTGACGGTTTATTATCTCATTGTGCGTTCCAGCTCCTCACTCTTCAAACGGGAAATGAGATTGTGTGTTCTTTAGATTTCCTTCTGTGAGGACAATTCCTGAGAAATAACATGGAGCTAAAAATGACTTGAAGTAAAACCAGAGCATCTGCTTTCCCAGTGCGTCTGCAGTGGTGTACCCACACAGTGGACTAGGGTGCGTCCTCAGAAAGAAAGGAGACGCTGACACAGATTGGACAAGGACACTGTGCTGGGGCGGGGGGCCAGACATAAAAGGGCAAGAACCCCAGGATTCTACTAACCTGCATACCTCGGACTGCTAGGACGCCTAGAGACCACAGGGCTCAAAATATTTATCATGGGGCCCTTGACACAAAAGGTTTGCTGACCCCTAACAAAAATGAAACAAAATATCCAGAAACTTCTTTTGAGACCACAGGGCTCAAAATATTTATCATGTGGCCCTTGACACAAAAGGTTTGCTGACCCCTAACAAAAATGAAACAAAATACCCAGAAACTTCTTTTAAAATGCACACTTAGGGTTAGCGACATATATAGCCTATAGCAGGGGTGGCGAACACGCGGCTCTCGAGCCGCATGCAGCTCCCGGCCAAAATGAATGCGGCTCTTTGCCTCTTATCATTATTTTGTATACTGTGGCTCTTTGCCAAGTTTGGATTTTGTTATGCTGCTTCTGAGGA
>CAUYPK010160201.1:0-23077 GCA_963574355.1 Loris lydekkerianus | reverse complement strand
TAAAGGCTGAGCCATTATCTGATCCTATCTGATTAGGGATTCTAAACCTAGGCATTATATTTTCCAGTATTTTCTTTGCCACTACCTGTGCAGTCTTATTTCTGGTTGAAAATGCTTCTACCTATCCTGAGAATGTATTTACGAAAACAAGGAGATATTTGTATACATATTTACCAGGCTTAACTTCAGTAAAGTCCACTTCCCAGTACGTACCTGGCTCCATCCCACACTCTCTGGACCCTGGATTGTGGGAGCTAGAGCTAGATACACTGTTAGTCACAATACATACTTTGCATGAAGCAAAACTTCGTCAATTTTAGTATTCTGGTTCTGTATTTTGATTTTAGCGTGGCACAGTAAGTCTTTTATTTTGCGTGACCCTAGGTGGGTGGATGAATGGATTTTATGGAGACAAGTGCTTTGCCATCACAGGTGATGTACTATCCATTGTATTTCTCGGGGGAGTGGGCTTGTGGGATCTGCTTTATTCATTTTAGGTCCTCCGGAGTATACTCTGGGGATTGTGGGAGTGTTGAGGGTCCAGGGTCTGGCAATGTAGTAATAGGAAGCTCTTGGATAGATGAAGTGGCTATAGTCCTGGTGACCTGGTCAGCCGGCCGGTTGCCTCTGTCTACAGGGGAGTCGTCCCGCTGATGGCCAGGGCAATGAATGATGGCTAGTTTCTGAGGAAGCCATAAGGCTTTTAGGAGGTCTAGTATTTCATTTTTATTTTTAATAGTCTTTCCCTCTGCCATAAGGAGTCCTCTGTCCTGGTAAATTGCCCCTGTATGCAGGCAGTGGCAAAGGCATATCGGCTATCAGTATAGATGTTAAGTCTTAGGCCTTTCCCCAGGGTCACGGCTTGTGTGACCTATGAGCTCAGCCTTTTGAGCTGACATCCCAGCTGGGAGGGGCTCTGCCCATACAGCCTCGGTCTCAGACACCACTGCTGCTCCCACATACCTGCATCCATTTTGTATGAAGCTGCTTCCATCTGTGTACCAGGTGGCCTCCACGTCAGGGAGGGGCTGTTCCGTAAGGTCCTGGCATATGCTGTGAACCTGGGCTAAGATGTTAATATAGTCATGGAGGGGGGCATCTAGGTCCAGATTCGGCAGTAGGGTTGCTGGATTGAGAGAGGTCTTTGGTAGGAACCGGATTCGTGGGGGGTTCAGCAGAAGGCCCTGGTAGTGGGCGAGTCGGGCATTGCTAATCTACCAATCCGGTGGCTGTTTGAGGAATCTCTCAATGGTGTGAGGGGTCGTGATCAACAGTTCTTGTCCTAAAGTTAATTTATCTGCATCTTTAACCAGCAATGCAGTGGCTGCAATGATGCGTAGGCATGGGGGCAGCCTGCCGCTACAGGGTCTAGTTTCTTTGACAGGTAGGTGACTGGCCAGGTCCAGGGACCAAGTGAATGAGCAGGCACCCCTTTTGCTATGCCTTTGTGCTCATCTACATACAGATGAAAGGGCTTGGTAATATCTGGGAGTCCTAGGGCCGGGACCAAGAGCAAAGCTCATTTCAGGGCTTGGAACACTTTCTTGTTCTGTGCTCTACTGGAAAGGCAGGCTGTCCCTGGTGGCTTCATAGTGGGGCTTTGCTATCTCTGCGAACCTCGGAATTTATAGATGGCAGAGCCCAGCTCACCCAAGGAATTCCCGCACTCCTCGCTGTGTGGTCAGGGGTGGGGGGGAGAATTATTTATTTTCTTGCCTGGGACAGCCACCACTGCCCGTCTTTAAGGATGTACCCTAGATAACTCACAGTTTGTTGACAAATCTGAGCCTTCTTGGCAGAGGCCTGGTACCCTAGAGCTCCTAGTGCAGTCAGCAAGTCCTGGGTGCCTTGGTGGCATTCTGCTTCTGTCTCGGCTGTGATCAGAATGTTATTTATATACTCCTGTCACCAGTTGGTGCAGCCGCCTGTTTCTTTTGTCCGAGGTCACGGCTGTAGAAGCCAGGAGGATCCTGGCTAATTCCTGGGTCTGTCTTTTAGCCCACCTTCGTTTGCTTTTCTTCGGGGGTCTCACAGTTGTTGTAGACTCTTTCAGCATCTTCTAGGAGATCCTGCAAAGACTTCTCACCCAGTCTATCTATTCTCTGCAGCTTGTGCTTAATGTCTGGAGTTCACTGATTAACAAAGAACATGACGACTGCTGCTCTATTCTCCTCAGCTTCAGGGTCTAGGGGTGTGTATGTGGAATGCCTCCATAATTCTTTTTAAGAAAGCTGCTGGGGATTCTGTCATTTTCTGCTGTACATTACCTACCTTGGCGAAATTAGTCAGCTTTCTAGCTGCTTTACGGAGACCCCTCATTAGAGTGTGGCCGTAGACTTGGAGTCTTACCTGACCTGTTCCCGTATTAAAGTCCCAATCGGGGCAAGTAAGAGGAAAAGTGGCATCTATGAGAGCCTGGTTGGTGGTGGGGCTTCTGTCTGCGTCCTCGACAGCCTTCCTGGCCTCAGCCAAGATGCGGTTTCGTTCCTCAGTGGTGAAAAGAACCTGTAACAGTTGGTGACAATTGTCCCAGGTAGGCTGGTGGGTAAAAAGAATTGAGTCTAAGAGGTCAATCAAGGCAGTATGTTTTTTGGAGAACTTAGGGTTCTGCATTTTCCAGTTATAGAGATCACTTGTGGCGAAGGGTCAATAGTGATACAGCTGATTCGGGGGTCCGCTCCATCAGGGGGGCCCGCCGCGCGGAGAGGCAACACCGTGGAGTCTGCCATCAGATCTCGCAGGGCCTCATGGCGGGTGTAAAGTGGGCTCCAGTGGCTACCCTCTGGACCTGGGGCTGGAGTGGCCTCGCTGCCTGGCGGACTCTGAGGAACAGGTGCCTCCTGAGGTGAGGGTTGATAGGGAGGGTACTTCTGGATTAGTTCGTCCTTGGAGGACTGGGGGAGGGGCAGAGGGTTCAGGTGACTTCTCCTTTTTTTCCTTCAAGGCTAGGAGTTTAGCTACTTCCTTGCCTGACAGAGGAAGGAGGGGCTTTAACCACAATGGCAGGTTCTCTACGAGGTTCTGCCAAGCAGTTATGTATGGGATCTGGTCCGGGTGCCCAGTCCCAGATCGATAGACCATATTTTTGACCTGAAAGATAATAGGGAGATGAAAAGTGCCCTCTGGTGGCCATCCAACGTGGTATGCCGGCCATTCATTCCTGCAAAACACCACAAATTTACCTCTGGACACATTAAAGCTGTACTCTGGGACTTTGTCTTTGAAGTCCTGGAAATGAGTCAAAGTTAGGGAGAGGGGGGTCATCTGTGTCTGTCCCATGTCGCCCTCCAAATATAATAAAACACAGACAAAACAAATACCACCCAAGGTTCCTCCAGAAGACAGAAGCCTGCCCTTGTGGGGTTTCAGGCAAAACTGAAAATGAGATGACGGGGTAACCCCGTCTGGCGGTCGCGACCTGCCTTATCTCTCAACCAGAAGGATCGCCTCTCTGTGGCCTTCTTGACCAGGGACTGAGGATTCCATGTCTCAGTCCCCCATCCACGGGGCGTCCCCTCTTCTACTCTGTCGGGGATTCCACGTCCTGACCACAGATTCAATAAACGGAACCAACACGGAACAGGACAAGATAAATGCCAGCACACACACACTCACCAACAGAGCAGGTACTCAGTGATTTTGGGGGGTTCTCCCGGACAAGCCCCCAAATGTTGTGTCCAAGTCACAGGATCCCCCATATAAATTACCCAGAGACCAAGTCTGATGCAAAAGTTAGAGGTTGTTTGTTTATAAGCTCGCGCCTGGGCTCCCTGGTTCTGGCGCAGCAGGAGAGCAGAGAAGCCCCGATCTCAAAAAGGAGGGAGGTTTTTAAGGGTACAGAAAGAAAAAAAGGGAGAGGGTGAGGTGTGAGCTGCTGGGATGAGTTGATAGGGGGGTTTAGGGGACTGAGCCCTTGTCCTTGGCTGTCTGGGAGAGTGCTGTTATAGCTCAGAGAAGACGATGTGCAAGGGTGTGGATCATGGGGCAAGGACGGGGGCAGAGGAGGGAGCAGGTTGCCTAACGCCTTTGGTATGCAGCTGCAAAATGAAGACTGAGGGACAAGATGAAGTTAGTCTTAACAAAATGGAGTTAACTTGGTCCTTACAAAATCACTGGGGTTATGTAAGGTGCTTCCAAATAACCTTTCTTCTTCAGTAACAATGGGTTTGGCTGGAGCAGGCAGAATAAAGGGAAGATAAAATGGTGATACCCTGGGAAAACCAGGCAAAGTGCTGAGGTAAGAACATAAGGCTCCCAACATTGGACACTTTCCAATAATAAGATAAACCCATCTCACTGGAGTCTTATGGGAAGGGGGTAATCAAAATCATGCTATGGCCTATTATGCATAGAATGATGAACAGATGTTTTTGCTCTCCTCTGAGGAGCCAACAAGCAGGAAAGGGCACTCACTGCAGCATAAAATAGATAATAGTGTTTCTGCAACTTCAATGAGCATCAGGGTCACCTACGGAATCATTCTTCATTCAGGGTGGGGCCCAAGAATTGACAGTTTTTAACAAGCACTATAGATAACTCAGATAGAGGTCTGTGGACCACACTTACCTAAACTCACATGAACCCTGCACAGGCCAGAACAAGAAGGAAGAACTCTATACAAGTTGGAAGCTAAATCTCTAGGGTGAAATGGTGGAAATTCACCCAGTCTCAAAGGCCTTCAGAAGTAGAAGAGTAATCCCACTTCCTAGTAACCTGCACACAGGAAAAGCAGAGGGAGGAAATTTCAAAGCAAAGAGGCTCTTTCTTTAGAATAAAATCTAATTGGCTATATCAGCAGGAGGCCGCATATAGAAACTATAAAGGAAAGAGGTCTAGAGTGAGAATAATGTCACTGGAGTCTTGTCTCCTTTCAACTCTGACAGAGTAAACTTCAAGAAATGACTTTACAATTTGTGTTTCTTTGGGCCTGATTTTCTTCTTGAATAAAATGTTAGCCTAGAATTTCTAAGTGCCCCTGTCTTAGCTGTCTGTTGCCAAACTTAGGCACTCGAAACAACCCAAGCTTATTATTATCAGTGTCTAAGGGTCATAAACCCAATCTGGCAAGGATGGATTCTGTGCTCAGTCTCACTGGGCAGCCTGAACTGCAATTCTGAGAGTTCAAGGTCTTCCTCTCTTATGAACTGAATTGTGTCTCCCCAAAATTCACACTGTTAATAGAAAAAAACAAACTCTGTAAAATTGAAAGACATTTGTTCTGGGCCAAATATGAGTTACTACAGCCTGGGAAAACAGTCTCAAAATACCTAGAGAAAAAGTACCCAATGCGGTCAAGTCGTAGGGAGGCTCTATAGTACAGTTAAAGTTATACATTTTAGGGAGACAGGAATTACAAGTAAAATCATAAATCGATACATGGAAGGTATATATTGGTATGTTCTGAAAAGGGGGAACATGTCAAAGGAGGTCAGAGGTAAATTTAGAAGTTCTTTAATTTGCAATTGATTAAAGGAATAAAGTAATGTCTCAAAGCTTAGAGTCAGTAAAAAGAAATATTTTAAGACATATTTGAAGTTAAGAATAAGTCTACTAATTAGATCTTCCACTTTATGCTGTAATCCCTCTACTAGGCATCTGCTCAGAAGAAAAAAAATCATTTTATCATAAGAACATTTTCACTAGACTGTTTATCACAGCTCAATTTATAAATTGCCAAGATGTGGAAACAACCTCAATGCCTATCAACTCAGGAATGGATTAACAAACTGTAGTATGTGTACACCATGGAATACCATTCAGCCATAAAAAAGATGGTGACTTCACAACTTTTGTATTTACCTGGATGAAGTTGAAACACATTTTCTTAGTAAAGTATCACAAGAATGGAAAAGCAGTTGTCCAATGTACTCAATACTAATACGAAGCCACTAGACAACCTAACACATGCCCAGATAGGAGAAAATCTCATTTCAACTCAAGTTGGGGGGAGGGGTAAGAAGGAAGAGCCGAGGAGGGGTGCTTCCACTGAATGGGCATGGGGTGGAGGTATCTGGCACACCTTTTGAGTGTAGGCCCTAACAAATTCAAATGTTTTGACCTGGTTGTTTGTACCCTCACATTAACCTAAAATAAATTAAAAAAAGAATAAGTGTGCTAACAGTAGAGCATACACAGCACTGGAAGTGATCTTTTAAGCAAATTGATCACCCCAAGCATGACTTAACCCTTGCTTTGCATGGCATTAGGTCCTACTTATAATTTCGTATCTTATTGCCACAAAAAGTCTGTTTAGTCGGTCTTCTGATCTCTGTTTTAACATTAATGCTGGTCAGATGTTGTGTCTAAACCCCTAAAGGAAGAGGGTATAAGGAGGTGTGTCTGGCCCCCCTTCCCCTCATGGCTGAGAACTCAGTTTTAAGGTTTTCCTGCGTTCCTCTTGGCCAAGAGGGAGTCTTCAGTTGGTGGTGGGCTTAGAATTTTATTTTTAGTTTATAATACATTGAAGCCTTAGTCCCCAATGTGACTATATTTGAAGATAGGACCTTTAAGGAGGAAGACTAGGGTTCTTATAAGAAGAGGAGAAGACACAAGAAATAATCTCTCCCCTACCACCTTCACATGCTACAGACAGAAGACAGGCTATATGAGGACAGAGCAAGAAGGTGGCTGGCTGCAAACCCGGGAAAGAGGCCTTCCCAGAAACCAACCCTGCCAGCACCTTGATTTTGGACTTCCACCCTCTGGAACTGAAAGAAAAGAAATTTCTGTTGTTCCCCAGTCTACAGTATGGCATCCCAAGCAGACTAATACACCTCTCAAGTTCTGGTCATAAGACCATGACCAGAAACCATGGTCCTGTTTCCTTGCTGGCTATCAGCCAGAAGTTTCTCTCAGCTCCTAGAGGCCACCTCCATTCCTTGCCATGCAATTCCCTGCCTCTCCCATCAGTGTTGGGGAAATTCTTATACATCGTACCATCCTTATTCTTCAAATCTTTGACTTTCTTTGTCTCTGACCTTTAGATTCATATTTAAAGGGCTCATGTGATTAAGTCATGCCCACTCCAATAATCTCTCTATTTTAAGGAAACCTTTAATTGGAGCTTAAGATACATCTGGACCTTAACTACATCTGGGAAAATTTTTCTCAACAGCACTTACATTAGTGTTTGACTGAACAATTAGAAGAAGGTGTGGGTAACCCAGGGGGCAGGAATCTTGGAGACCCTATTAGAATTCTGCTTACTGTATAATTCAAAAAAGTCATCTAAGCTCTATATTTTCTAATTTTATGAAAGAAAGTTCTTCACTTACTATTTTCATTTTATTTAAAAATGTATGTTCCTAGGGCGACGCCTTTGGCGCAAAGGAGTGGGACGCCAGCCCATCTACTGGAGGCGGCAGGTTCAAACCTGGCCCCGGCCAAAAACTGCAAAAAAAAAAAAAAAAAAAAGGTATGTTCCTAGGCTACCTGGACATATTACCTTGTGCCATTATAAAGTTTCTAATCTTAAGTTTTTCCCATAAAAAAAGAAAAACTAGGCTGGCACAGTGACCTGACTTGCACTTGCACTTTGGACTTGGCCAAGACAAGAGGTTCACTTGAGGCCAGGAGTTTGAGACCAGCCTGAGCAACATAGTGAGACCCCCAACTGTACAAAAAATAGAAAAATTAGTTGGGCATGGCGGCATGCACTTAGAGTCCCAGACAGGGCTGAGATCCACTCGTTTACCTCTCCAGATAGCACCATGAGTAGCCACCAGTTCTATTGTAAAGCAGAGAGGATAAAATCAGAAAGCATCTTGCCCAAAGTCATAAGTGTCAGAACTAGATCTCAAATTCTAACCTACCTAAAGTCAAAGTCTTGGTCATTTCCATGTTTCAGTGTACGCCCTTTGTAAGTGAGAGAAAAATAAGCTGGAGGCTACTCAGCGGAGCCTGACCTTGCTAATTAGGAGGGACACAGTTTGTGGTCTTACCTCCTTTCTTTACAACCCTTCCTCACCTCTACCCTTTTCTCTATTACCCAGACTTTTTTTTTTTTTTTAAATATCTACATATAAAAGAACTCATCTTTTATACTTTAGGATACGTGCAGACAATACTTTAACTTTCTCTGGATATGCACTTTGAAGCCTCATTACAAATTGCAGAATAAATGACCTCTCCCCAAGGCAAGGAATTTTAGGCAAGAACAGAAGAAAACTGGTGGGAAAGACTTCAAAAGTTTTGCCGCAGGTTGTCAACTCACATTTCTCTGGCTCTCTGCAGTTAGATATCTAACAATTTCCTAAACAGAAAAATTTAATATATGTATTAAAAATTGTTTCTTGTTTTCAGAACAGCTGGGAATAATAAGAATAAAATATTATTCTCGTCTTCTGTCTTAGGGCTTCTTCAACTTCCCAGTACTTGTCATTGAAATAATCCTGAAATGTTAACCAAAACAATGTTACAACTTTGGCCTATGATATACACTGGTACAACTTGTAGAATTTTCTTCTAGGCAGAGAAACACCCGGTGTTCCCAGCAAAGCCAAAAATCTGGCCTTCCCGGATGTTGGCTTGGGGCCTCTGTTTCTTCTGCTTCCTCTTCCACTTCAGGATCATCATCATCACCTTTATCATGACGCCCTTTTAATGCACACAATCTCTGGTCCTCACACACCAGAGTAATTACCAATCACCTCATTTTATAATAAGAACCTGAGATCCAGGGTGTATCAGCTGCTGAGAGCACTGCTGCTCTGGGTCTAAGATTAACAGTCCTGGGGTCTAAAACCTGCCCCTTTGTCCACCTGCCTCCCATCTCCCTGCAGACTAAGGCGGATGTTAAATACAGAGGCCTTGGAGAAGAAAGCAACTTGTCTAGTTAAGGAACAAAATTTGATGACTATGGTTATCTGGCACCTGGTTTCCCTGCTCTGTCACCCAGCCTAGTGCAGTGGCATCATCATAGCTCTCAGCAACCTCAAACTCTTGGGCTCATGTGATCACCCTTCTGAGTGGCTGAGGCTACAGTGCGGCCCACCAGGCCCAGCTAATTTTTCTATTTTTTGTAGAGCCAGGCCCCACTCTTGCTCAGGCTGGTGTCAGACTCCTGAGCTCGAGATCCTCCTGCCTCAGCCTGCTAGAGTGCTACGACTACAGGCCTGCGTTAATATTTATTGACTGCTATCTCCAACAAGTATGTGGAGGAGTAGGCAATAAAAAGGCTCTAAGCTTGTGTCAGACACACATCAAACAGTAAAAGTTCAAAATGATTATTCAGTAAAAGGGTAATTTGTTTCTATCTTCTCATTTCTGCATACAGCTCATCTTGGCTTCTATTTACTCCTTTTACACATCTTTACTCCTTCTTTTTACATCTTTTTATAGGATATCTTTTTATATTCTATTTTCTTGTTACAGTCCCTCCTTTTGACAAAGTTAGGAAGAGAAAGTGCTGGCGAGTGTTTCCGCGAGCTGTGCGCGCCTCCGTGTGGCTATCCTTGGAACTGCAGACGTGCATCGATCGACACAGCAGTGCTTAAGGCTTTGCTAATCACAACTTCCAGCTCCAAGATAAGAAGCAATTTCTGGAAAAATTTAATCCTAACGTGTCTTTACCTTTGACTTCTTAGTTGAGTGAAAGATCAAAAACAGATGGATGGTGGGGACTGGTGGGTGGCGCTGTAGGCTGGGCAGGGCTCATCTCCCTCGCCCCTGCGGTCTCCGTGCGCTGAGGGTCTCCATGGACACCTACCTCCCGGGCCACATCCTTCACCTGCTGTCACCTTCCAAGACCACTGCTCCTGCTGAGCCTGCCCAGACGATGTCTTCCTTGCTCGACCCGTTTCCAATTCCTTGTAAAGCACACAGAACTCACGTCCCTCACACTCTTTCCCCCAAAACTAGCTCCGTCGCTGGTGTTTAGTCTCCGGGCAGATAGCGCCACCATCCGGTCATTTCAGGAACTACATACCTGGTCCCTTGCCGCCGCACAGGCTCACCTCCTGGGCATTCCTCTGGCCCAGGCGACCCCTTGACAGTCTGACTGTTCACAGTCCCTGTTTCTCTCTGCTGCCTCTATTACTACTAGAGCCCTGATTTTCCTGTCCATGTTATCAATACTCTTTTACAAATCTGTGCTCCTTGTACACTTCCTTTGCTAAGTTTTATTAGACACTTCAGATAGGCATAACTGAGGTGGGAAATAGAATATTCCTTACAATAAATAAGAGACCAGCCAAAGATCTAAATGAACATGTAGATTACAGGATTACAGATGTATGTATGGTGTAAACGTATGTATATGTAAGCATTTCACATTGTGTATAGAAGCAGTATGCTGAACCCCATAAACGCATCAACGTACAAAGTTATGATTTAATAAAAAATAATTTTAAAAACTAAATGTATGTATGTCTGCAATACAGGTATACACACACAGACAGACAGACATATCAGAGCTGAAGAAACATTTCTTTATGCAAATACAGAATCCAAAGGAAAATGTTAATAAACTTGATCAATTTTAAAATTAAATAAAGAAAAATAATATAATACAAGTGTTTGGGGGCTTTCTCAGCCAAACGTCAGGGGATATGTGCTTTCCTTTGACTTTTTTTTTTTTTTTCCAAGACAGTCTCACTATGCCACCCTGGGTAGAGTGCTGTGACGTCACAGCTCACAGCAACTTCCAACTCTTGGGCTTAAATGATTCTCTAGCCTCCACCTCCCAAGTAGCTGGGACTACAGGTGCCTGCCACAACGCCTGGCTATCCTTTGACATTTTAAACAAATATAAATATATGGCATAAGAAAAAATAGTTCAGAATTCTAAAAGACAGACATCAATCCAAATCTACTGCTCAAATTATTAACATCTACTCAAAATGTATTAAGCAATAATAGCTTCTCACAAGAACTGCTTTCTCAGACCTCTGCTGAAAAGGGCTCTTTTCATTGAAATGTCTGACTGGCAGAGACCTCCTTCCACTCATGTCATGAAGGACCAGCAGAGAGGTCTGTTAAAAGCCCAAAGATAAGAACTGCTCCTTCTTACCCCAAGAGTTACCCTTTTATATTCAAGTTAATAAGAGGGATGAGATGAAATTACAACTTTTCTTACTTGGGTCACTTAAACCCAAGCTTCTTCTATTTTCTAATAGTAATATTACAGAGTAAAAATTTCACAAAGAGCAAAAGACTTGAGAAATTTGGAGTATATCTTATTCTTTTTTTTTTTTTTTTTTTTGGTAGAGACAGAGTCTCACTTTACCGCCCTCGGTGGAGGGCCGTGACGTCACAGGACTCACAGCAACCTCCAGCTCTTGGGCTTCAGCGATTCTCCTGCCTCAGCCTCCCGGGCAGCTGGGACTACAGGCACCTGCCACAATGCCAGGCTATTTTTTGGTTGCAGTTAGGCCGGGGCTGGGTTTGAACCCGCTACCCTCGGTATATGGGGCCGGCGCCCTACTCACTGAGCCGCAGGCGCCACCCTTTTCCTTTTTCTTCTTGAATAAATTCATTTTGGGAATGAAATGGCTCAGCTCTTGCTCTCAGACCACGAGTGACAGCCTGAAAAGCCCTTCTCTCTCCAGGGAAGAGAAAGATCATCCACCACAAAAGGCAAAGCAAGGGTTTTGACCTGGCCATGCAGGATTTTTCCAGAAAGAGTCTCCTGACACAGGTACCAAATTATCAGATCTAATAATCACCTCCCCACAAGCCCTGAAGGTCTGACCTGCCTCCACCTCCTGCAGACTTAACACTGAGAAATTATACTAGAAAACCAAGGAGCCCAGAGCAGTGAAAGCTACCCCACAGCCTATAATAGAAGGTCTGTAGGGAGCAGGGACGAGAAAGCCCGCCAATTCCTGACAGGGACCTCTGTCTAACTTAACCCCCTCCTGACAGAAAAGCTGGATCCAACTAACGGATTAGCCCCTCCACGAAAACAGGAATCCTAGGAGGGAAATACCTGTCACAACAGCAAAAATAATAATGGAGAAGCCTTTCCGTTACCACTACCACCAATAACTGCCCCATTCTCTCCACACACAGACTTTCCTCCTTTACCTCAGAGTCGTAACAGCCATGTCTGCCATGAGCTCAGTCTTGCTTCATCTTTCTTGAGACCTGTCCATCTATACTGACCTCCCCTGGCCTCAAGTGACTGAGATTTTTACACTTAAGGGGCCTGAAATGGACAAAACTGAACATCTGCTAAATTAACTTCAAGGTCAAATTGCACCCTAACCCAAACTCACGCTCTTCTTATTTCCCACAGGAGCTATGCCCAGCTGCATTACCTAATACACCTCAGCAAAAAGTGTGCAAGGAACAAAGCAGACATTTTCAAATCCCCAAATCCTTCAGCGGCCACATAAAAATGCACCAAACTGCAACAATATAAACCCCTTCGTGTAGAATCCAGAGTGAAATCTGACTCCAGCTATAAAAGCTTCTTATATAGTATAGCTGAAAAAAAAATAATCCCCAAGTCCTGATCCCCTTGGAAATTCTTCTTCTGCTTAGATTTTAGACTTCCTGTCTAACTGCCTTCCATGCAGCTGCCTGTGCTGCTACAGTGGGTGGCCCCCACTATAGTTTCTCCAAATTTTCTACTTAAAATCTGGTATTTAAAAAAAAAAAACAAAACAAAAAAAAAACAGAATCCCATTAGGAGAAATAGTTGTTAAAAAGCTAGTTGTGATAACATCTACCTACTTTGCTAGAAAAAATAAGTTACCTGTGACTACTGCACCCTCTCCCAGAATGGCATCTAAGACACTTCTGCCTTCTAGCAAAATGCAGAAACTTTCGAGGTCTCTGGATATTACTGAGACACCCTCTCCTCACAGATGTTTTAAAGACTTATAAAGACAGTTCATTTCCCTTTCAGCCTCATGTACCTGGCATCTTCACGCCTAACTGGCTCAGAACTCAGGGAAGAGTGACGTTTACAAACTAAATGGTCCTCAAACAGCTATTAACACTTACAAGACCCACTTTCTCAATCCCCATCCATAAAGGAACACAGATATATTTCATAGCTACCTATCCTGACTTCTGAGATCTCGATTTTCTCCTAAGGAAATCATTTTATTGCCCCAGCTCAGTGAACAGCTGTTTTCCTTTCACTTCCCAAGCATTCCTACTCTGAGATCAAGTTTGAAGCCCGATTTTTTTTTTTTTTTTTTAAGACAGAGTCTCAAGCTGTCATCCTGGGTAGAGTGCCGTAGTGTCACAGCTCACAGCAACCTCTAACTCTTGGGCTTAAGTGATTTTCTTGCCTCAGCCTCCCAGGTAGCTGGGACTACAGGCGCCCACCACAATGCTCTTTTGTGCTATCTTTTTTCTTTTTGGTTATAGTTGTCATTGTTGTTTGGCAGGCCTGGGCTGGATTTGAAC
Source organism: Loris lydekkerianus (assembly GCA_963574355.1). NCBI lineage: Eukaryota > Metazoa > Chordata > Mammalia > Primates > Lorisidae > Loris > Loris lydekkerianus. Next base: position 9,718 of record CAUYPK010160201.1, on the reverse strand, counting down.
CTGCCAGCTCCAGTGGATAGAGCTGGTGCCCTGCCCGCTGAGCTATAAGCACCAAACCTTGAAGCTTGGTTTTTAAAACCATCCCATTCCTCCTTGAGTTTTGGGACAAATATGATTCTTGGTGGTACTTGTGTGCCAGGTGCAGACCCTTCAATTTCCTTCTAAGCTTTAGGGTTTAGAGGAATTCAAATGAATTCACTCTCAAATTCAGTGTAAAAAGATAAGGTAATGAGTTTGCTCTGATGACCTCCAATGACCTTTGAATTTATAACTCTTCACACAAAATAGATATACACTATATTCTCTAGGATTACGATTTATCTCTTACGCATATTTGTACTGTGTCCCCTCAAAGGCAGAATCAGTATCTTCCCCCTTCTTTTACTGCCAGCTTCAAGAATAGTATCCTACGTGAAGAAATGACTCCACGATTTAAGGGGCCCCCATATGCCCCATAACAATAAGAAAGCTCTCAGCCCTGTGCACAACTTGACTCTGGTTTCTCCCAAGACAGGGAGGAAGTGGTACAACTCTGGAGGTTTATACCACTGCAGGGGGCTCTCCTGCTCAGTTACAAAATGTGGGGATGGGCCTTGAGCCTTCACCAACATCTCTTCCAGCTCCATGGTGCCATAGGAATCACTCTTATATCTTTAAGAAGTGGGCATTTTGACTGAGTTAAGATATTTTACTTATGGAAAGAATATAAGTCATGATGAAATTAACATATTATTAGAATTAACTTACTGATGATCCCATCATAGAACAGTTAGCAGAATATCTGTATCATTTAGACTAGTAAATTTTGAGTATGAAGTAGGGAAATACAGTGCAGGGATCTTGTCCTGACCTGGGTGCCCATCCGTAGAACCCTCAACATCCAGCAGACAGCCCGAGGCCCCCACGCTCCAGGAGAGCCATCCAGGGAGAATCTGAAAGGCAAGTGACCCCAGGGCCTGCCGGACTTCTTCCTCAGCAGAGACGAGTGAGCTGAGCTGGCTGTTCTAATACTTCCAACACGGTGACCCAGGAAATCAGTGTTTGCGGATTATCTCCCTTTTTCCTTTAAGCAGAGCAACAATTGTTCTGTAATTCTGTTTTTCTGTTTTAGGCTCCCGTACTTTGCTGTCTTTTGTCCCATCACCCCTCAGCAATCAGCCTACACTGGGCACCTTCAGGCTTCTCGCTAAGCGTTCCAGAAATATGGGACCACACCCTGCTTCCTTGGACTGTCAAACCCCCCACTTGGTTAGAATGCGCTCTCCTCCCATAAAGGATGAGGCATCACTGCACTTGGAAATGGGAGTCCTGGACACACACCACACAAGGGGCTGTTAGAGAGAAGAGCTGCCAGGGCTGCTGGTGGCCCTGACTCCACGGAAACAGCAGGGCTAAAGGCACATCTATCCAACAGCTAAGATCAGGGATCAAGCCTTAAGACTCTTCAAGACGAGCAAACAGAAACTGGATCCTGCTTAAAGAAAAGTTGTGTATCACCACTGAGAAGCAAAAAATAAATCAGTTCTTCAATCACATCCACAAAGTTTCCCAGGGAGAAAGTCCAGTGGCCTTTTTTAATCTGCAGACTCAGACACTACTCACTCAACAGGCAGCACACACGCGTTATTCACATACACACAGCTGCAAGAGATTTCAATCTCTAATATCATTTATATAGTTACATTATGCCAATCAACATTTTCGCTCCTGATGTACGCACAATCCTGTTTATTCAAATGTTTTTTATTCTATTTCTTCTTGTAGCATTGAATACACTGAATTTTTTTTTAACCTCCTTGGATACTCAAGCCATAGGTCTCTCTTCTTCATCAATAAATCAGACCATATTTTTCCAAGTAACTAACATCTCTCCCTCTCAGTGCTCTAGACTCCTTCTTATTATAACCAAAAGAAGGAGTCTCCATTAACTTTACATTTCTTTCAGAATTTTCCAGGAACTCTAAGACAAACATAAAAAGTTTCCTTCCATCTGGGAACTGGGGTCATTTCAAAGGGACACCTGTTAGGTGAAGGTCTTCGCAGGAAGACTTGCCATGTGGCACATGGAAGGGAAGAAACGTAAAACACAATACTCTAAGATTCCCTTGAAGCCATGAACCTCTGTACATCAGAAGTCACACAACCAGGTACAAATAGCCAAAATAGACACGGGAGCAACTCTCAGCAAGTAACAGATCCATCCACAAACTCAACACCTTCCTTATTTCACATCCATGTGCAAAGATGTATTGTCATCTGAGTCAGCCGTGATCTTTAATCTGCCTGGTACTTTCATGCCCTTGGGTTCTTTCCATATTTTCCAGAAATGGACACACAGATATCCATGGGACTCTGGCAGCCACTTGCAGGCAACTCCTTTAACCTTTCCAGGCAGATCAGTGCAGATACACCCAGGACTTTGTTTCACTACTCTCCTGTAAGCCAGTCATATGCTGGAAGTAGGATCTTTCAGCTCGCTTAAGAAAATAACACCAGGCCTGGCACTGTGGCTCACGCCTGTAATCCTGGGACTCTGGAAGGCCCAGCGGGGTGGACTGCTTAAGCTCAGGAGTTGGAGACCAGCTGAGAGAGTGAGACCCTGTCTCTACTAAAAATATAAAAATCAGCCGGGCATTGTGGCAGGTGCCTGTAGTCCCAGCTACTTGGGAGGCTGAGGCAAGAGGATCGCTTGAGCCCCAGAGTTTGAGGTTGCTGTGAGCTGTGATGCCACCGCAATCTGCTCAGGACAACAAAATGAAACTCTGTCCCGGAAAAAAAAAAAAAGAAAGAAAAAAGAAAAGAACACCATAGTTTAAATTATTATTGTCTAAGGAACCTAGGAAGAGCAATTTCTGTTACAATTTGGTTTAGCTATCATAGGTTTGGATGTAAAACAATTTGGTTAATATTTGAATGTTGATGCTTTTGCAATCATAAATAGTTTGACCATTTTTCCCCCCTTTTGGCTTAAAATTACATGTTCTATCTTCTACCAGAGGAGCTACAGAAGTAATTCTTGCTCTATATCAGCAGTTCTCAACCTGCAGGTCGCAACCCCGTTGTAAAAATGAAAATACATCCTGCATATCAGATATTTACATTACAATTCATAACAGTAACAAAATTACAGTTATGAAGTAGCAATGAAAATAATTTTATGGTTGGGGGTCACCACAACATGAGGAACTGTATTAAAGGGTCACAACATTGGGAAGGTTGAGAACCACTGCTCTAAGTGATATGAGGTATCAGAAAAGAAACATATTTCTCTTTTCTTTTTTTGAGATGGGGTCCTGTTTGTCACTCGGGTTACAGAGCAGTAGTCTCATCATTGTTCACTACAACTTCAATCTCCTGGGATCAAGTGATCCTTCTGTCCCAGCCTCCAGTAGCTAAGACAACAGGTGCACACCACAAGGTCTGGCTAATATTTCTATTTTTGTAGAGACAGGTTCTTGCTATGTTGCTGAGGCTTATTTCAAACTCCTGGCCCCAAGCAATTTTTCCACCTCAGCCTCCCAAAGTGCTGGGATTATAGGCACGAGCCACTGTGCCTGGCTAAGAAATCTTTGGGGGACAAGCAAAGTCCTATAATTTGTGATACAGGCAAGCCTGTCCAATTTATACCCTTGATAAATTTTCATGTTTATTTGCTCAACTACTTTATTAACATAAAGACTGCTTGTAGCACCTAGAAAAATAATGACCAATCCTGAACCAAGGCCTCTAACAACAGAAGTTCCACCTCTATTAATCCTTTCAGCTGGCAGGTGTCTCAGAAAATGCTGATGTAAGGAACAGAGGGAACTCTACTTGGTAGAGTAACACTCCACTAGCAGAAACGCCAGCTCCTCTGAGCCGCAGGCAAACCGTCAAAGCCCAGAGAACTTGTTGTTACAAAAGGCTAATAAAAAAAGAAAGTTCTGGATCCCTCACATCTCTCTTCTTTCTGTGGCCTCTTAAAAGAAACTCCTAGGAAGTTTGTCTAATTTAAGCCTTTTAAGTAGTGAACGTTATTTAAAGCTATTTTAGACCACTGCTTTAAGGAACAAAGCTATTTCAGGGCTGCTGCTTCTGCAAAGCTCCAAGCGGGTAGCTGAAGGTGACCCTGAAGTGTGTGTTGTTACAGATCACAGATCCGGATTTTATAAGGCAGGGTGTGCGTTAAATCCTAGAGCAGATGGCCTGGGCTATCCTGTCTGGTCACATCCGGTCTCATCTATCAGTTCAGAGACCAAAGTGCACCACAGCCAAGGGAAGATGAGTCCCAGAGCTCTGGGGGAGTGAACCTCCTGGTGACCCTGAGTGGACGCTGGTCAGGATGTGTGTTAGGATTCCCTTCTCATTGCAATCCTCAGGGTCAGCACCCAAGGCATGTGAAGGTTGTGCTGATAGAAACAGGCTGTGGAGCCATTGGTGGATTTGAAAGGTCGGCTACTTGGCAAGATCTGAGAGAACATTCGGCCAGAGCCCTGGCCCACCCATGCACGACCCCCAGGAAACGAGCCTTAAAAAGGCAGGAGCTGCTTCTGCCCAGAAGGTGGGAACTTGTTTGAAAAAAAGTAAGTGATTCCAAAATAAAGATGAGTTTTATATCAAGCCCAAAGAAGTTCCTGAAAGGTTACGGACCCAAGGATGAGAGATTATTCTAAAGTGCGAGGCGAAAGGAAAACAGAGACAACAGTGAGCATGGTCAAGTGTGGTGTTCATTCCACCTGGATGTAGGTGCGGTGAAATCAGGAAAGGAATTCCACGTGTGGGTTATGGCAGATGGGGACTTAAAGGGTCAGGGAGACCAGAATTGGTCTGGTCACCACTTCCTGGGAGGGACGTGGGTCAATTCTACCTGGGCAGTTCAGTTTTACCTGGGGGGGAGAGGGGTCAGTAATCTGATTCTATCAGTTCCTCTGGGATCCACTTAAAAAGGTTTGAGTTTCTAGGCCAGATGTGATGGCTCACGTCAGTAATCCTAGGTCACTTGAGCTCAGGTGTTCAAGACCAGCCTGAGCAAAAGCAATACCCCACCTGTACTAAAAATAGAAAAATTATAGGGTGTCGTGTTGTGCTGGGCACCTGTACTCACAGCTACTAGAGAGGCTGAGCCCAGAAGATCACTTGAACCTCAGGAGCTTGAGGTTGCTGTGAGCTAGGCTGACGCCACAGCACTCTAGCCTAGGACAAGAGTGAGTCTGTCCCTCAAAGGGGAAAAAAAAAAAAAGTTTGAGTTAATTAAGAGCTACCTGGAGAGAAAGAAAATAACCTGGGAGTGAGTCTTTCATTTTTCTCAGATTAAGCCGGAGCCAAACTCTGGCAGGTACCATTGAACATGACAAAAGGCAGAAAAACCTAAACTAATTATAGCCATGGAGGGAGGTGGGTGGCGGCACTCCCTGCCTCTGCACGGGGCTGTCCTGTGAGTGTGAGTCACACTCTGAACCCCCTGCCATGGCTGCTCAGCTCAGCACCTCCTGAAACCACTGCCTGGGCTAGCCTAAGACTGTCTGGGCTAGCCTAAGACCAAACTGGGAGCCAGAGTGGGCCCCTCTCATTCTCCCAAAAATGCCCTTTCCCTCCTTTTGGCTCCTGAGCAGAAGTGGAATAGCAGCTCCCCCAGGGAGTTTTCTAGTTTGTCTATTGCCAGGACATTTTTAAGAAAATGTGCATAATTATCACCTCTATCTACTTCACACACACACACACACACACACACACACAGAGACAAAAAAAACAAGTTCCAAGCCCAGAAACAGGAACCCAAATCTACTTCTCCAGCTTGAAACTCTCTCCCGAAGGCCCAGGGTCTCTCCCCTGCTTCCCAGCGCAGTCTCTTCGACACTGCTTCCTCTAAACTCAGCCTAGACCCAAGTGAGAATCTTCTCAACCCATTCCTCCAACATCCCCAGTATTCCCTGCCTTGGGTACAACACGACCATCCAACAATAACCCCAGTGAGAAACTGGGCTCCATCCCAGGCTCCTCCCCTCAGTCTAGTCCTCAAAGCCTAACAATTACAGCATTTAAATATCTCTACAATTTAGCTCTTTTCTCTACCCAGCACCTCACTACTAAGAAGCATCCCTAGGTTAGAAAATTGAGGCAATTCCTTTCAGTCATGATTTAATTTCTTTTTCCTATTTGGGGGCATAAAAAAGTAAATACCTTTTACATTGGAAGCAAATTATTTCTATATTAAAAGTAGAATACACGAGGCTTTATATGGAGCTATTAAGAAATAGAACCATTACTATATAACTGGACTTTCTTTAAGAGCTAAACAAAAAATTCATTCACAACCCCCTCCCAAAAAAAAGAATGAAATGATGAAAACACAGTCTCAAACAATAGAGAACCGAATCCATTCAGAAAAAAACAAAATATATTCACTAACAGATAGTACAGAAGACCATATACAGTTGACCCTAGAACAACTGGGAGTTAGGGTTACTGACCCCCCCCCCCAAATAGTAGAAAATCCACATATAACTTTTTTTTTTTTTTTTTTACAGAGACAGGGTCTTGCTCTGTCTCCCAGGCTGGAGTGCAGTGGTACCATCTTAACTCACTAGCACCTCAAATTCCTGGCTGTAAGCAATCCTCCCACCATAGCCTCCCAAAGTGCTGGGATCACAGGCACGAGTGGCCCACTTATAACTTTTGACTCCCCCCAAACTTAAGTACTATAATAATAGCCTGCTCTTAACTGGAAGCCTTACCAATAACATCAACATCAACTGCTCTGTATGTTACATATATTATATACTGTATTCTTACGAGGAATTAAGCTAGAAAAAATGTTATTAAGAAAATCATAAGGAATAGAAAATACATTTACTATCAAGTGGCAGTGGACCATCACAAAGGTCTTCATCATCTCCCTGTGTTGTGTAGACTGAGTGGGGAGGGGCAGGAGCACGAGAAAATCCTCACGTAAAGACTGCATGGTTCAAACCCATGTTGTTCAAGGGGCAGCTGTATGTTATTCTGAGAGAAACTCCACGCCAATTTCTGGCAGATGGGCCTGTATTTTAGACCAGGCTGCAGTCAGACGCTGCGCCATGCCTCTTCACCTGCCCTAGGAGGTCTGCTCTCCAACTGTCTCCATCCCGATTTGGGCCCAGGAGATTGACCCAAATTGGCTACACCTATGGGTACACTTTGCCTTCTGGCTTCTGCTAGGATTTGGCCAACGGAAAGTGCTGGGAAGAAATCAGAAGAAAGAAATAAAGTCCAAAGCTTTACCTTCCCTTCTCCCTCCCATGGAGGTTGCATTGAGGGTGCTGCCTCCTCCTCCCAAAGGCCTCAGCGTCTGCCGGGCAGGCTTCAGTGCAGCTTCCTCCTCCAGGGACTTACTCCCCTCCCCCCTTCAGGCCGGTGGGTTTGGCTCCCTACAGGTACAACCCACAGTCCTACATTATCCTCTGTTGGCGTCCTTCAGCCTTACCCACACTTTTATAATAGTCCCCTATTGGACCCTCCTCAGAACTCACTAGTTTGAGGACACCTTTTGTTTCTTGGCAGGACCCTGACTGATACAGTAATTGTTACCCAGAGTGATCATAGGAAAAAGATTTTCAAAATGGGATTCCGAATTTAAGGTATCATATATATGAGAAGTTCACAGCAACCTCCTTGCTTCAAGCAAGTGGGGTTCCAGCAATCCACGGCACATACCGGCACCATGATCACTCAGATTATCACAGGTGGGGCAGGGGGTGAACAGCAGGAAGGAGGAAATGTGCTGAAAGATAAAAGGTCTGGGACACATCGTTGCCATGGCAACAAGAGTAAATTAATAAGGTTGATTATAAAGATTGGGGGTGGAGGGGTCCAGTTGGCTTTTTCTGATTTCCACAGAGAGCAAGCTCAGGGAAAAGAAATTGGAGAAGAATTTGAGTTATTCAACTCAAAACACAAATGGCAAACAGAAAGAGTCAATGGCCAAGCTGAAAGAATTACAAGCCCTTTCCCTGAGGCTGTAACAGAAGAGATGGCTGAAGACCAACAGCAAGCCTCACTTCAGAGCTGAAAAACCTTGTGAGTGCTCAGTGCTAATACGTCTTTTCACCAAGGTAAGTGTATTGGCTGGTGTGGAAGGAGGGGGAACTGGGACTGGGAGGGGGTGTCTGAGCACTCAGAAGTGAGGTTGGGCATTTTCAACCCCGAATCTTTCTGAAACTTCCTTAAAAGGGAGCCAATCCCTCCTGCTCTCCATCTCAGGGATGTGGCATATCCTGGGGACAAAAGAGATTTCAGTGACTGTCCCTGGAGTACTTGCTTCAAAACTGGACACTTATTCTCCTCGGAGTGCAGGCCCTCTCCCTTTCCTTGCCTTCAAGTTCAGGATCAGAGTTTCAAACCCACAGAGCCAAGTCAAAGAAGTGCAAAGTCTACTACAGGATTCTGAAACCCACGTATGGGAGTGATTTAAACAGGGTGATGCCAGGGAAACTGAAACATATAAAATTGATTGGACTGCATGTATTAATATGGGTATTGATATATGTATTTGGCCATGTATAAATGCTCCTGTGTATAATGTGCACCCATGGTTTTGGCCCAAACTTTCAGGGAAAAAAAATCTTTCTTTTTAATTTCTTTTTTTTTGAGACAGTCTCATTCTGCTGCCCTGGTATGTGGTGTCATAGCTTACTCCAACCTCAAACTCTTGGGTTCAAGCAATCCTCTTGCCTCAGCCTCCTGAGGACCTGGCTATTTTTAGAGATGTGGTCTCACTCTTGCTCAGGCTGGTCTCTAACTTCTGAGCTTAAGCGATCCACCCACCTCGGCCCTCCAGAGTGCTAGGATTACAGGTGTGAGCCACTGCATTCAGCCCCTTTTAATTTTTTAATTCAAATTTTTATTTGTTTATATTCAGGTGCTTGTCTTTTGTATCATAAAAAATAAGCATTTTTAACATACTATGGTATAAGAAATCTCATGTGACAAATAATCACAAAACCCAAAAACAACTAACTTAATCACTTGTACAAGGTACAAGGGATTTTCTAATAATTTTTGTAAAAATATCAGGGTAGAGTGCTAGCTCCTGCCTAAAATATATAAAGAGAAATATGAAGTTCAACAAAACTGATTACCATATTCCAGGGTATTCTTTTCCCTATGGATATTTTTATTGCTTTCTAGAGTTATAACACTAGAAAGAATAAATGAAAGAATTAAAAACATTCATATAGATACAGAATTAATACTAAAACACATCCTTACTTTTCCCTCAAAAATTTTGACAACAAAAGTGTGCATTATATACAGAAAAATACGGTAAGCAGGAATTGGAATTTAATGAATTGGCTTCAGTGCCAGGGAGAGTCTACTGTATTGGTTAATTGAAGACTGGACTCAATAGTGAGAGTGAATCAATCCCAAAATTTCTCTGGTTCCCTGTAGGAGGAATCCAAAACCTCAGAGAGATGGAGATGTCAAAATAGATCTACTATGAGCTGCTTGCACAACCACCCCTAACCTTAACCTTTGGGAGGACCTTAGGATACTCTCTTCACCAAGACATCAAGAAATCAAACGCTTCACTTATGATAGAAGTTCCTTTTTTTTTTTTTTTTTTTTCATTTTAAACTTTATTTTTATTTATTTATTTATTTTTTATTAAATCATAGCTATGTACAATGGTATGATCATGGGGCATCATACATTAGTTTCACAGACCGGTTGACACGTTTATATCACACTGGTTAACATAGCC
>CAUYPK010160199.1:0-26533 GCA_963574355.1 Loris lydekkerianus | reverse complement strand
GTGCAGAAGCTTTTTAGTTTGATCAGGTCTCAATAGTGTATTTTTGATACTGCTTCGATTGCCTGGGGAGTCCTCCTCATAAAATATTCACCCAGGCCGATTTCTTCAAGAGTTTTCCCTGCACTTTCTTCAAGTATTTTTATAGTTTCATGTCTTAGGTTTAAATCTTTTGCCTCATGTTTAAATATCACAAAGAGAAGACTGGGAATATCTCCAGTAATGGTTATGGTTCTGTGGATCTTTGTTTTTTAAAAAATGATGGACGTAAACATTTTTGTGTAGGAGAACATAGAAAAAATTATGGAATGACATTGAAGGTGGGTTAAACAAAAGTCACAATTCTTTTTAAGACATTTATTTTTGTAGAACATAAGTTGCTGGCTTTGGCAGCACATATACAAAAATTGGAACTGTATAGAAAACATTAGAATGGCCCCTGGGCAGGGATGACATGTAAATTCATGAAGGTCATAAGCAAGGCTATGTTACTTTGCTAATGTAACTCTTTTCTGCTATTGGATTTAAAAGTAAAGAGTTTAACTTTATTTACTGTTTTTTAGTTCAGCTTTTGCAAGGTAGTTTGTCATAATCCTAAACATAAAAAGTTTCTTTTAGTCGTAGCTTAGTAAAAAGGAGCTTTTCTGGTGGTATGTTAGAAAATAGTTTATTCACTCACACAAATTGTAAAACTTATCTGTTATTGATTATAGCTGAAGTAAATATGACATTGCATGTGAAGGTTATGTTTGTGAACGTAATAAAATGTGTAGGCTAAATGTACTATACTGATATGTATATGAAAGCTTTCTGAAGGGGACTAGTCTAGACGCTTGTCTGTGTTCTGTGTCTGTGTCTTGTCTGTGTTCTGCTGTAACTTTGATCTTTGATTAAAACTGTTAATGTTAAATTTATCATGCTGCTTTTGCTTTTCTTTCAAATGTATATTTCTTAAATGCTAACAGAATATCATACTGAGAAATATGAATATGAAATATAAAATATGAGAAATAGTAAAAGCTGTTGCCTTAGGTATGTTTTGTTCTATTAAATTGTGGTGGGAATAATCTCTTTAGGTGTGATTAAAATAATTCTTTGTGGTAATTACATGGAACAATACTGGTCAATATTAATATAGCAAGACTATAAAATGTTGGACAAAACAATTTCTTTCAGTTTAGAAGACAAAGGAAATTTGAAAAATTATGAATATGAAAGATTTGGGTTAAATATTTTGTGTAATGTTAAGTAAAGATGTGTATGTTAATCTGATTTTATTATTCCTGCTACTACTATTTTATAGTATCTAGATAAACCCATATCTAAAATGACTTCAGTGATTATTGAAAGGTTTTGGAGGGAGGTATTTATCTTTAAAGTGGACAAGCATGAGTTTTACAAATAAGTCTTTTACCTTTTTATTCAGGAGGGCAAGAACTACGAACTAGATCCAGATATACCTTTGCTATGGAATGCTTATCTGAAAATTTTGGTTGCCTTTCTCTGGGTTTGGGGGAAAACATACATGTTTTATGTTGCTATAACTCTGAGATTTTTAGAGAATGATTCTTAAGACAAGACTCTCCCTTGTCTCGTATGAATTAAATAGCAGATTAGGTAGCTTTATTTTTTAGAAGAAAAGGTAGTGGCTATAGAAATACTATGGAAGCTTAACTGATTATTTTTTTAAGAATTTGGGATCAGTAATTTGGAGTATAACAGATGGTAAATATATACGCATATATATTTCAGACTCACTAAATGTAATCATTATGTGCTCTCAGTGGTTTAAGAACTATTTGCAAATTGGAGATGATATTTTACATTTTTCATTTCATTGACTGGTATTTTTTCTTCATCATTGTCTTAGTCCAGTTTGTGCTGCTGAAACAGAATACCTGTACTGAGTCATTAATAAAGAAAACAAATATATTCTCTTAAAGTTCTGGAGGCCGGAAAGTCCAAGTCCAAGACAGAGGCCATCTGGAATAGGTGTTCTTACTGCAGCAAAACAGCCTCCTTCACCTCTCGTTAGGCCCACCTCTCAGCACTATTACGTTAGCAATTAAATTTCAACGTGAGTTTTTGAGAGAACAAATCTTCATATCATGACAAAGTGCCAAGCATTTTGTCAATGTTTGTAGTACTCCATTATCTCCCCCCTTAAAGGAGTTCCGGGATAGGGAGATTGGTAGGATAGCATATTTGATAGAATCAAGTGTACCTGCCTAAATAAACTTGTCCCACCCAGGCAGGGTCAGGTTCATGGCCCACCCAGGAAGGGTCACACTCATGTTCCTCCCAGGAAATAGGAATGCCATCCATCCCAGCTCCCCTAACCCTTTAAATCCCTGTCCACCACGTGTAGATTTCTCCCTAGTCAGGAATGGAGACGGGCACTCCAGGTGGAATAAAACCACTTTTTATTGATCTCCGTCTTCCTTTCGTCTCACATCTCGGAATGATTTTATCCTTGGATCCTGAACCTTTCCATATTCAGGCCTAAGATCATTTGATATTCAAAGAAAGACGTTCACTTGTCTGATGTAAGTTGAGGCTGAAGAAAAGCCAAATTGTGGAAGGCCTGTAAGATTTGTTAAAGATTATGATTTTGAGGCCAAGGGTAGTAGGAAGCCATTAATGGCTTTAAGTTGGAGTAGTAACTTGATTTTGTTTGCTTTAGTAAAGAATTTGTCTGACTTCTGGATAAAGAACAGATTGGATGGGATAAAGTGGAAGCTGGCATGTCAGTTGAGGAGACTGTAGTCTAGGGAGAGGTATTGGTGACTTGCAGTAATAGCCCTCTTACTCCAGTGATTCGCTTACCTCCTTTAAAAAGCTAGCTTAGATTTTTCTAATTCTATTGCTTATGACTTAAATGACCTGATTTTGTTCTTTTTGTTTCAATTATCTATACATTTTCATTTGAAAATTGAAGTCATATGATTTTATTTTTTTTATTGATTAAGAGTTCTAGGAGGAATGGGTGGTTTCTTTGCAGCTTATATGAATTCCTTTGCAGAGGGTTTATTTACTTTCTAAGGTATCCTTACCTTCCAACAAGGAGTTGTTATGGCTGCTGCTTTGAATTATCCAGCAGTGATGATTAGTATGTATTTTTTTTAATGCTAACTCAGGATACCTCATTTTAATATTTCATTATTCATCTTTTAATTTTCTCAATTCAGTTTCAAGACCAAAGGCTAATTTTCCTTGAGGCATTAACATGATTTAAAAAAATATGAAGTTCTTTGTGATAAAGAAGCATACTTGAAATACTCTGGTCTTTGTTTATGATCTTATTTTTTATCATCCTTGCCTTTTTACTTACCTTACAGGAGAAATTAGAAAAGGCCTTAGTTGAGGTTCAGGAGTGTCTAAAGATTTGTGAGTTTGTCTCTTACTTTCTACTTTGAACGTCTTATTTTGAAAATTAATCCTTTCTTTTTTTCCCCTTCTTCTCATGTTGAAGTTAGAGATTTGTCAAACATTGGAATTAGTTGCCTTTTCACCATTTCTACTTGGTACCCAGATGACTGCCTGGCACATAGAATGGGAACTCTATACATTTCACTGTCTATTAGCTGAATGCAGAAGATGCTGTACCTGTGTGAAAGACATAGTGTTCTCTATGGTTTCATGTAGCATGTCACCAAAATAGACTTTAAAGTGTCCTGCCAGTGAAGGGTTAGAATGGTAGAATTTTCTTCTTCAGAAGGGGAAAACATGGGTTCCTGTTTTTACCGGTTCATTGTTTAATGGAAATCTCTCCCTCATAGTGTAATAAGATGCCTAATTGTGTTGGTTAAAATTAAAAGAAAGTTGGTCTTTTCTTACAACCTTGCTCCCTTTCCCCCATTTAATTATTAAAAGGTGAGGTTGGGGTCTGGAAATCTAACAGGCTTTTGTGGCCTTTCCTAGCAAAGCAGTTTTAAATTGTGGTCCCCAGGTCCTTTTCAACTGAAGGTAAATCTGGAGTTTTGTTATTTGCTCATTTCCTGGTTCTTGTTATTCTACTTTTGTTTTTAGGAAAGTGAAGTTCTTTGATAGTTGGTGTTAAAATCAATGCTTTGTTCTATGCTACCAACCAAATTAATACCAACTTAGAGTATATTTCTGTCCAACCAAATGTCATTCCTTAAGAGAATGAGAACAGTTACCTTTAAAGATGAAATGTCTTGGTTCTGATGTTTTCATATTGTATTTTTCTCTGCCTGTCTATCCATGTGTCTGTATCTGTTACTTCTAGAAGATTATTTTCTTTCTTTTAGGTCTTTTTGAAGAACACATTATCATGGGTGTCTTTATTATTTAGTTTAGTAGATTGGACTTACTATCAATAGCATCTTTTGTTTAACAAGCCCTGTGTAGAGAGTACCTTATGTGTTTAGGAAATAGCTTAAGAAATGAGATTCTCTAAAAATTTTGTTAATGCAGAAATATACCTTTTGTATTGAACTAGATCTATAATTAAGTGAATTAAGATAAAGGAAATAGCAAAGAAATTTCTTAAAGCTGCTTGCATCTTTTATTAAAAGTAATTGTACCATTACAAATTTGCTGCTCTCTTTGGGGCTCTGAGATTTTATATAAGGCTTTTTAAGAAATAGATTTGTGAAATTAATGGTGTTCTTCAAATCTTGATCTTTATCAAGGTTAATAAATATCTGGAGCTATCTGCATGGGGACAGTCATTTGTATGTTACCAGTGTTAAAATACATTCTAGGTGCTTACCTTTGTAATTTGTCAGGAATTAACATTGGGAAACCTTAAATAACCAGTGGTTAAATGTTGACCGTTACGTACTTTTACTCTCTTTACTACACATGCACACGTACACAGTAGTTAGTGTCACAACATGCAGTGTTTATATTTTTAGTTTATTATGTATTAGTTGTATATTTAGTTTAGTACTGTAAGTATATTACTTGATCTAGATAAGTGAAATCTTGTTATTTTTTGTCAGAATGATAGTAAGTACTAAGTATGAGGTATGATAGGTAAGGCAAAAAAAATTTCTAGGAAGAATGCCAGAAAGTGTTAAGTGTTTTTTTTTTTTTTTTTTGAAATGAATGGTGATAGGGAGGTGTTTAGTTAAAAAAAAAAAGAAATAAAAGAATAACATTGATGAGGCTTAAATGTTGTTACTAAGCAGAAATTTTTATTTGAAAATTCTCTTTTCACATATTTCTAACTCGTCTAGTAGAAGACTTTGGGGGACATTGTGGACTTTAGGACACCTGTAATGTATTTATTATTGCATGTTACTAAAATGAGTAATGGCAAAGAAATTGCATGACTCCCACAAGTACTAAACTAGATTTTTTATTAGGAATTTTGCTTTTTGTAAGTAGAAGCAACATAGCTATAAATATGAGAAAAGCTATTAGTGATTAAGGCCTGTTAAGTGATTGTGATTAAGGCCTGTTAAGTGATTTTATTTAATGTCATACTGAATTTCATTCTATCTTCTTTTACTTTAAAGCTATTCTAATAAATATTGTTTATTTTATTCAATTGTTAGTTTTAAACCACCAGGTACTGCTTTAATTAAAATGTGTGTGTGTGTGTTTTTTTTTTTTTAAGTTTCTCACTCTTGACATTGCAAGTTTCTCGGGTGATATTTTGTAGGTAGCAGGAGTGATCCGGTTTTGCTCTTTAGTGCCAGAGTTTGATGATTTACTAAAAAGTCTTTAATCTCCCAAGTAAATAAAGCACTAAAAACATTCATGTATGTAGTGTCTTATCAGTGTTAAGTGAGACTTGTACCTTGTTTTTAGAAGGAACTACTATGTGTAGGTTTCCTTAATTTGTCTTTTTGGCAGTTCTGCCTTGATTTGAGGCTTTGCCCTTTATCTCTTATTCTTCTAAATTTATGCCCAGTTTTGGATTTAATAGTTTTTTTTTTTTTTTTTTTTTTTTTTTTAAGATAGAGTCTCACCATGTCACTGTTGGTAGAGTGCCATGCTGTCATAGCCCACCAGCCCAGGTGTATGTGGCAGGTGCCCTAACCACTGAGCATGGGCGCCGAGTCTAATAGATTTTTTTAAAAAATAGGTTGTTAATTCTGACGGGAGTGTTGGCTTCTAGCTTCATTCACCATAATCTCCTCTTCTCCCCTGAAAGATGGACATCCAATATCAGAAATCTGTTTTGCGTACTCTAGGAGGTATATAAAACTTGTGTCTACTTGTATTTGTTTTGATGTAATTCATCTTTTGAATGAGTGCCAGAGAACCATGTAAAACTATTTTAAATCTTAAAACTTGGGCATTTGTGGATACCCCACACATTTTGTGGCTGTAGGCAAAAATAATTTTCAGTTGTGCCTTACCTTTGAAGAAATCTAACTTACTATGGCCAATATACAGTATATCTTTATAATGGGAATACTAAATATCAGGAAGAGAATTAGCAACAAAGAGAAACAGAATAAATATGTATGGAAGCAAGCTTTGTTTTGTCAGAACTTATAAGATAAAACATTTAGAAACACCCAACTGCCTAAATTCATGATAACCAAATCATTGTCATTTTTTCCTAATGCTCAGGAGACCAAATAAACTTGATCTCTGTATTCTAATTTGCCAATCTATTTGATGCCTGTGATCATTTAGTCAGCATGGATATTGTAAAACCTTGGTTTTTATTGGGTAGTTAATATGGCTTTTTGAGTTTCTTTCCATTTCAACACAGTTTACTCGTTCTTTTCAGATTTACCTTTGAAATGCTAGTATTCTTTCGGTGTCTTCTAAACTTGTAATTAAATCCAATATACTATGTCCAATAACCAAAGAACATGGTATGGGCTGGACATCGTGGCTCACACCTATAATCCTCCTAGCACTTTGGAAGGCTGAGTGGGGAGGAATGACATGTGAAAGGGAAATAAGCATTGTTTTTCAAGTTGGGTTTATTATATTTGAAACTTCATTAACCCTACTTAGAGGACTAAGTTGCCTGTGGTAGGCACTGACTGTAATGTCAGTGACTTGTTCATAAGTTCAGACAGCATTAGAATATGTTTCCAGAAATTCCTCTGATTAAACAATTCTATTTTTTCTATAAGGAAAATTGTGATAGGATAAGGCTGGTCACAGGGCTGTGAAAGATATTGACATCTTAATCAGAAAAATGTAATGCAGTTAATAATTGTAAAAGATAATTTAATTCCATCCACCGTTTCATAGAGTGGGGAAATGATAAAAATCTTAGAAGGAAGTGTGGAGAAAACTCTTGATGTTGGACAGGTGAAAGATTTTATGACAAAGACTTCAGCGGCCTTTGTGGTAACAAAAATTAACAAATGGGACTTAATTAAGCTGAAAAGTGTCTGCACAACTAGGGACACAACAAGTAAAGCAAAAAGACAACCTTCAGAATGGGAATAGATATTTTCAGGGTATCAATCTGACAAAGAGTTGATAATTAGAATCTATAGAGAACTCAATAACATAAAAAGAGTAAACAATCCCATGTACCTCCGGGCAAGAGATATGAATGGAATCTTCTTTGATGAAGACAGATGAATGGCTAACAAAACATTTGAAGAAATGCTCATCATCCCTTATCATCAGAGAACTGCAGATCAAAACCACCCTGAGCTATCACCTAACCCCAGTGAGAATGGCCCACATCACAAAGTCTCAAAACTGCTGATGCTGGTGGCATGGATGTGGAGAGAAGGGAACACTTTAAACTGCTGGTGGGAGTGCAAACTAATACAACCTTTTGGGAAGGAAGTATGGAGAATCCTCAAATAATTCAAATTTTACCTCCTATTTGATCCTGCAATCCCATTACTAAGCATTTACCCAGAAGAAAAAATATCCTTTTATCAGAAGGACATGTGTATTAGACTGTTTATTGCAGCTCAATTTACAATCACCAAAATGTGGAAACAGCCTAAATGCCCACCAACCCAGGAATGGATTAACAAGCTGTGGTATATGTATACCATGGAATACTATTTGGAGACTTTTCATCTTTTGTATTAACCTGGATGGAAGTAGAACACATTCTTCTTAGTAAAGCATCACAAGAATGGAGAAACAAGAATCCTGTGTACTCAATTCTGATGTGAGGACAATTAATGATCTAGTTCATGGTGGGGGGGTGGGAGAATGAGCAAGTGAGGAGAGGGGAGAAGAGAGGGATATGGGGGGGTAACGGTGTATGGCACACCTCTTGGGGGCAGGACACAGTCAGTGTAACCTAATTCTTTGTACCCTCAATGAATCCTCCCCCAAATTTTTAAAATTTCAACAACAACAAAAGTTTTACCACAAGCATTTTTTTCTAAAATATGATTAAAATACATTTTCAGTGTACAATATATTTTGCAACTTAAAAAAAAAAAAAAGTTGGGGGGGGAGCAGTAGTGGTTGGTGAGTTTTTTATTCAGTTGATGTTACATTGTGTTTTACACATTTTATTATTCATTTAATACTATTTGTGTTGGGAAGGCAAGTGAGATAGATGGTGTGAGACTCAATGGCATTCTTTTTTCTTTTTGGAATATTTGTAATTTGTATTACATTTATTTGATTCAAAGCTAGACTACAAAAATTTTATAATGCCCATGATAAAATGTTAGCTATATTATTTTATTGGGAATAACACATTATAACTATAACTACAGTTGTGTTCTACAAAAAGACAGACAAAAGCTTGAGGAAGAGAAACTATTGAAAAAGAACTCTTTAATTTCATATTAAGCTATATTAGATATGTTGTGATTGACTACATCTATTTGTTGATTAATTGTTTCACTATTAATTGAATGCTTTCTGAGTTTCAAGTGTTGTGCTGAATATTACGGGTTCAATCATGAATAAATTAAACCATTTGCTGGTGAGAAACTCACAGTCTGGTTGAGGTCATGCCAGTGAGTCATCACCTTCTATCTTCTGTATAAATAAAGATGTCAGTTTAATCATTCTTAATTGTATAGCCTCCCTGGTCCTTACACCAGGTAGCCAACATTCTTTCAAAAAAAAAAAAAATTAATTTTTTAAATTGACAAATAAAAATTGTATCTATTATGAACAATAGGGTTTGAAATATGTATACATTGCAGAGTGGCTAAACTCGGGCTAATTAACACATGTATTGCTTCATATACTATTTTTTGTGGTGAAAACACTTAAACTCCAACCCCCAGTGGCATTCAGATGTGCAAAAGGATATGTATAGACAACTGATTATAAACAATAAATATAAAAGATTCATATTGGATTTCAAGTATGCACTTGGGAAGTCCTGATTAAAGCACTTTTGAGATTTGGGTATACATAACCTTGAGAAAACTTGAAAATAGTCACCATATGGAGAGATTTAGCCTGGGATGGGTGCTTTCTTCAAGAGCTGGGCTTTCAGGAATTGCTGGAATAACAGTTGATAGCCACTGAGAGGTCATTCCATATGTATTGCTTGAACCATGTCCAGTTGCTCCACAACCTTTATTTAAAAAGCTATCCCTTGGGCGGTGCCTGTGGTTCAAAGGGTAGGGCGCCGGTCCCATATGCCGGAGGTGGCGGGTTAAAACCCAGCCCTGGCCAAAACCCAGGAAGGAAGGAAGGAAGGAAGGAAGGAGGGAGGGAGGGAGGGAGGGAGGGAGGGAAGGAAAGGAAGGAAGGAAGGAAGATATAAAAATAAAAAATAAAAAGCTATCCCATCTCCATTTAATTACTTTTGCATGTTTTTCAAACAGTAATTAGGCATATTTATGTGGGTCTCTTTCTGGATTCTCTGTCTGCCCTACTGATCTATCTTTCCACCAATACCATTCTTTTTGAATTACTATAGCTACATTGGTAAGCTGCATCAGGAAAGTGGGGAAAGATTTTCTCCCACTTTATTCTTTTTTAAAAAAAATTAGAGTAAACTTGTTTATCACTACAAAGACATTTACTGAGATTTTGATAAGAATTGTGTTAAACTTATACATCAATTTAGGGAGAACCGACATCTTTATTATGTTGAGTCTTCCATTCCATGAACACAGTGTTTCTGGCCAAGTGTTCAGGTCTACTTTGATTTTGTTTCTTTAGTATTTTGTAATTTTCATCATATCAACCCCATTCATGTTTTGTTAGATTATATCTAAGTATTTTATTTTCTTTAGAACAGTTGTAAATGATATTGCATTTCAAATTTTGGTTTTACTCATTGTCAGTAGATGAAAATACAATTGATTTTTGTGTGTTGATGTTGTATACTTTGACCTTACTGAATTCATTTATTAGTTCCTGCATTTTTAAAGATGCCTTGGGATTGTCTGCATAAATAAGCATGTCATCTGCAAATAGAGTTAGTTTTATTTTTTTCTTTTTCAGCTAGTATGGCCTTAATGTCTTTTTCTTGCCTTATTGCAATAGCTAGATCTCTTAGTACTATGTTAAATAAGAATAGGGAAAGTGCAATCATTGCCTTGTTTCTGATCTTAGAGTGAAAACATTTGTTTTTCCACCATTAATCATGACATTGATTGTAGATTTTTTGGTAGATGCTTTTTATGGCATTAAGGAAGTTCCCGTCTATTCTTAGTATGCTGATAGTTTTTATTATGAGTTTTTATCTTAGTATACTGATAGGTTTTATCATCAATTTCTTTTTTTTTTATTTATTTAATTTATTCATTATTATTATTATTTTTTTTTTTTTTAGAGACAGAGTCTCATTTTATCACCCTCGGTAGAGTGCAATGACATCACAGCTCACAGCAACCTCCAACTCCTGGGTTTAGGCGATTCTCTTGCCTCAGCCTCCCAAGTAGCTGGAACTACAGGTGCCTGCCACAACGCCCAGCTATTTTTTTTGCTGCAATTTGGCCAGGACTGGGTTTGAACCCACCACCATCGGTATATGGAGGCCGGCGCCCTGCTCACTGAGCCACAGGCGCTGCCCATTATCATCAATTTTGTCTAATACTTTTTCTGCAATAATTGATAAGATGTGCTGATTTGATTGCATTAACTGATTTTTGAATGATGAATGTTTTCTTTTTGTGCTTTGTCTATTTTTAGTATGAAGGTAATACAGACTTTATGAAATGAGTTGGGAAATAGTACCTCTTATTCTGTTTCTGAAAGAGATTATATAGAATTGGTATTGGTATATTACTTTAATGCTTCTTTTTTTCATTAAATATCTGATTATCCTCACATGTAGTTGCTTTAAGTGAAGTTTACTTTTTCTCATAGGAGAAGTAATTTGAATTTGAACATGACTTTTGCAGTTATTTTGTGGCCAAATATTCTACCACATTTTAGGTTCTTGTATTGAGTTTTTTTTTGTTTGTTTGTTTGTTTTTTTTAGTGGTAGGAAAAATGAAACAAGTCATTAAGGCATAAGTATTTCTTGGAATATAGAACTATTATCTAAATTCTGATACTGTTTTATATGACCACTCACTGATTTACTATAACTAGACTGAATAGAAATTATGTATTTGGGAAAGAATTTGGGAATTAAATCTATCTACTTAATTTTATAGATGTGTAAACAAGGTAGTGAGGGACTTGGTAGCTTGTTTAAGGTAACAGTTAGTGAACTCGATTCCAGGTTCAGGCCATAATCTCCTAAACTGGTGGTTCTTAACTAAAGAGAGACATTAGATCATCACTGAATTTTCGAAAAACAAAAACAAAAAACCCCCCACATGCACATAAAACTATATTCATTTGAAGTAGCAGCCCTTTTGTAGAATACTGTTGAGATAAAGTTGCTGGCATAGTTGGCAATATGGTACTTCGTGCTATTGTTTCTTCTATAGTTAAGAGGACGTTTATAACACCATTGGTGCAGTGTATATACAACACAACTTATCTATATATTTATAATATACATATATGTATTTTAAGTATTTATATATTCCCAAATTGTACTTTTCAGTTGCCTCTTCCCAGGACCTTCATAATGGCACTCAAACTTGAATGTGAGAGAATATAGAGGGGATTCTGATGCCCATCATTGGTTAAGAACCACTGTACTAAACCCTTTGTGCAAACCTTTTTTATTTCTTTTGAAATGTCAATATTAACTATTTGGAGTCACTTTGATAGAATAAATATTATTGCTTAAGAACCACTGTACTAAACCCTTTGTGCAAGTTTTTTTATTTCTTTTGAAATGGCAGTATTAATTATTTGGAGTTGCTTTGACAGAATAAATCTATGGATAGAGATTTAACTTTTCAGAAAGTTTTAAATTGAGAGCTGCTATTAACACTTAATATATGTAAATGACTTTGCCATCTTTTTTAGAACTATACCTTTAAAGTCATAAGCTTAAGAATATAAAAATACATATAATTTTATTTTATAATTATGTTATTTAGTATTAGAGATGTGATGGGGGTTAGAGACTGATTACAGAGTTAGCTTGAGGAGGGGTGGAAAGATTGTCACAGTATTCCTCATAAGCAATTTTCTTTATATTTATGAAAATCTCAGCAAAGAATAGTCTGCATAGAAAATCATCCTGATATCCTTTTACCTTTAAAAACATAAGTGATAGAAGGTATCTTTTTAATAAATGAAATGGCTGCTAGTTTGCCTTTTATTGAGAGTAGTAAGGGCAGATACAAGAGAATGATGTTTCTCCTCTTCTCTTCTATACTTAAAATCCTCTTTAAAAAATCCCCCAAATCCTTCTCAGTACAGTGCTTCAGGCAGTCACTCATCATTGATTGGAATTGACCCCTAAAGTGAAACTTTTTTGCTGATTCTCTTCTAGGCAACATTCATTTTTTTGTCAGTTTAGTTTAAGGGATGTTTCTAAGTCTCAGTGGATTCTTCTTTTGGAAATTGGAAATACCGTATATATTCAAGTATAAGCCGAATTTTTTCGGCACAAAATTTGTGCCGAAAAACCTGAACTCGGCACAAATTTTGTGCTGGAAAAAGCTCGGCTTATACTCTGAGTATATACGGTAATTATAGAGGAAGTTTTAACATGAATTAAATGGGTGATAATTCACAAGACTCTTTTCCCTTACAAAACAAAACAACAGGCAGGTTAGCCAGACAATTGGAATTAGGATGTTAAGATAGAGGACTGTGACCTTACAACCAATGGGCCAAATCCAGCTAAGAGCTAAGGAAGACTTTTATATTTTTAGATGGTTAAAAAAAAAGAGACACAATAACAATATTTTGTGAGATGTAAAACTATTTTTAATTCTGTCTTCAGTGTCCATAAATATTTATTTGAACATAACCATGCATATTAATTTACTGTCTGTGGATACTTTTGTGCTATAAGAGCAGACAGAGTTAAGTAGTTGTAACAGACCATGTGGTCTGCAAAGCCTGAAGTATTTACTGTCTGGATCTTTACATGAAAAGTTTGCTGTCCCTATTTTAAGATTACAGTGTCAGCAGTGTGTGTTTTTAGATTATTTGGTAAAGGAGAAAACTTAGTTTGCTTACATTTTCAACACATTTCTGAAGAGTAATAATTTAGAAAATAGCTACTATTTGTCTACAGATAAGTAGTAGTGACAGACCTGCTTTTATAAAATATAATTGAGTTACCAGCATAGTTTGCAGTTTGTCAGTTCATGTGATTATTTTTTCCGTAGTTGAGAGGAAACCCACAACATCATTATTGCCCACAGATACTAGCAATTTATAATTCCATCTCTGTGCTAGTACATTGTAGAACACTTACAGTTCAAACTTTTTGGTCTGCAGACTTCCCTAGAGCTCTTAAGAATTTAGAGGCCTCAAGAACTGTTTAGCTATCTATTTTATAATATTATAAATTAAGACAAAATTTCTGAATGTTTAAATATAACAATAAACATGTTAATAAAAGAATGATATTTATGACAAAACAAAAAATGAATAAAATTTTTACAGATCTCTTTAATGATTTCATTAATAGAAAAACTGGATTCTTCTATTTTTCCATTCAATTGGTTATGATTTGTTATTTTGATTAAAGCCAGTGAAAGAAACATGGCCAGACATAAATGTATAGTTAGAGAAAAAAAATAGTATTCTGATAAGTTTTTAAGCAAAAATAAAAATTCTGGAAAACCTGTATCTACGGCCATTAGCATGATACCTTCTTAGTACAGAATTTTGTGATGAGATCAATGGTGATATTAACAGACTATTCATCTTGTAAATGGATGACATAAACCTTACAGTATTGATAACAGACTTGTAAATGTATTTTCTCTTTCCTATGATTTTCTTATTTTTTTTTCTAGCTTAGTGTACAAATATAGTACATAACACACAAAATATATGTGATTTGATTATTTATGTCATTCATGAGGCTTCCAGTCAACAGTAGGCTATTAGTAATTGAGTTTGGGGGGAGTCAAAAGTTATCTGCCAATTTTC
This sequence comes from Loris lydekkerianus, assembly GCA_963574355.1. Lineage (NCBI taxonomy): Eukaryota > Metazoa > Chordata > Mammalia > Primates > Lorisidae > Loris > Loris lydekkerianus. Next base: position 12,178 of record CAUYPK010160199.1, on the reverse strand, counting down.
AACTAGGTGGGAGGTCAGTGCCTCTTTTTTTTTTTTTTTTTGAGATGGAGTCTCAACCTGTTGGCCTGGGTAGAGTGCCATGGTGTCATAGCTCACAGCAACCTCCAACTCTTAGGTTCAAGCAATCCTCTTGCCTCAGTTTTTCTATTTTAGTAGAGACAGGATCTCACTTTTGTTCAGGCTGTTCTCGAGCTCGTGAGCTCAGGCAATCCACCTTTCTCAGCCTCCCAGAGTGATAGGATTACAGGCGTGAGCCACTGTGCACCGCCAGTCAGTGCCTCTTACCACTGAGTTGTTGAAGGGTCAGCTACAGTTAAGTAGGCAGTAGAACTATGTTTGTTTAGTTCCTATTTGGTCAAACAAAATATTAAGTCTACTTTAGGGTTGAGATTTAATAAAAGTAAGAAATTTTTGCTGCTTTTTCATCAGGATGTTCTTAAGTGAAACTAGTGTTTAGAAATCTTATGATATATATGGTAATTTCTTATTATTTTATGTTTATGGGCATATAAGGATGAACTTGGAAATAGAATCAAAGTTGTAACACTGGAAAGATGGTAAATTCTTGACATTTTAGGAATACCTGAAGTTGCTATCTTGGAAGACAGTCTCTTATTTTAAGAGTTAATATAGTTATATTAAATTGTTATTTTTATAATTTTACAGGTGCTATACTTGGTAGATCAGAAACTCAGGAGTGTCTTTTCTTTAATGCTAATTGGGAAAGAGACAAAAGCAATCAGACTGGTGTTGAACCCTGTTATGGTGACAAAGATAAACGACGACATTGTTTTGCTACCTGGAAGAATATTTCTGGTTCCATTGAAATAGTGAAACAAGGTTGTTGGTTAGATGATATCAACTGCTATGACAGGTAAGGATATATTTTATTTATTTATTTATTGACAATCTCACCCTGTCAATCTAGGTAGAGTGCTAAGGTGTTGAGTAATTTTTATCCTTCTCCCATTTTTAAAAGAGGAAAGGTGAATGCATGAATGTTCTCTTTCATGTTTCTTTTTTGAAGATGGGATTATGGAGAACATTACAACATAACACTAATGACAAGATATGAATTTTAAAGTAATAAAGTATATTTGACATGTTTATGTTTTATCTTTGCTATTTGAATAATCTACCAAATACTAAGAACTCTTAGGTTAAAACTATTTCTTTCCTTGTTTTGTTAGGATTTTAAACCTTTTTAATGCCAATTTTCAGGAAAAAGGATTTTTAAAATAGCTTTAAAAGAAAGTATATCTCTTAAATCTATCCTGAAGGAGAATAAAGCTTAGTCGTAGTATTTAATTTTCTTTCTCTTTCCTTCTTTATGTATGTGGAACAAATTGATGTTATTATATATATATATTTTTCTTACAGAATAGGCTTTTGTTCTTTATGCCAAGAGACATTTTAATTTGATGTTCAGAATTCCCTCACAACTAACATGATTCTTATAGAAAGCTGCATTTTATTTAAAATATCTTATTTAAATTGCTTTATCCTATACTGGCAATAATATATAGTGATCATGTTATTAAATGCCTATGGTCTTTCTGCTAGGAGTCTCTTAGATGTTGGGATGATTGCTTAGTTTGGGCTATAGGATTTCTACTGTGGGTAGGAGCTGAAGACTGGCAGAGCCTGCAAAGTCCTGGATAACCAGAGGTAACCAGACATTTTGGAGCCAAAAAATGATGCTACATACACTGAACACTATAATACTTCAGGATCTGCTTCCAGGAGCTTCAATTGATTACCTAGAATCTGTGATTGATTAGCTGTATGTGGCTAATAGCAAAACACATTAAATATGGCCTTGAAAATTGAATTAGCTCTACTTTTTATGAGAAAATAAAAGTCATCTAGGTATATATTTAGTATTTAGTGTATACTTGTAAGTCTGTGAATTTTCTGGGAACTATTTCTCTATGCTTCTATGTTCTAACTGAATTTCGAATGAGCCTCTCTACCAAGAGAAGTGGTTATCGGGTGATATGAGCTGTTATGAAAGGTAAATAGAAATTGGAAAGAAAAATGAGGTTTGGGGGATCATCTTTACTCAAAACTATCTTTTAATAATTAGTTGAAATCAGAAATTCCTATTCTTTTTTATAATAAAAATTCTGCTTTTAACCTAAAACCAGTATTTCAGTTGTGTGACACTCAGGCAGTGTAGAAATTTATGTTGAGCTGTTCTCACTGGAGTCTGGGGAGTGCCTTGTTCAGCGCAAGTGCTTGGTCTTAGAGTGATAATTGCTATTCCATCTTTGTGTCTGGGGGTTAAATATTAATTTAAAAGTGTATAAATTTTAGTATTTATGCTGGAAATTTGATTAAAAAATAGTGAGGATAGTAAGAGAAGTAAGAGATGGGAAAAAATATTTAAGAAATGTCAAAGTATGGAAGAAAAGATAAATAAAATTGCATGGTGAAAAGTATTTTCTTGAATTAATTAGTCTAAATTTTTAAGCATGTTAATTTCCTAAAATTTGAGGCATAATTTTAAATGCTCAGTTCTAAATTCATGCAATTCTCTTTATAAATTATTAAAATTTAGCTTTCTCTTTTTTTACCTTCTACCAAATAAATATTGGTATAGAGATATTTTAAAATTTCATTTTGTTAAAACTACTGTCTCCCTGAAATTTCTTTTCACTTAATCCGACCTTATTATTCTCATAACTATCATGGAAGTTCAATTTATTATATTCAGATATATCCTTTTTAAGTTCACCTGGTGTTTATTAACAGTATTTAAAAGTTTGATTCTTTCTTTTAAGATAGTTGTTTTCTTACTGGTTGATTAGAATTTGTTGTAGAGGCTAAATCCATGTCTTCTCTTAAGCCAGCCTTATTCTAATCAGTTTGAGTTATTACTGGATTTTGTATGTTTTTTGTAACGTATTTGTTCTCTAGTTATTACTTATCTCAGCACTGTTCATCGTGTTCAGGGAATTTTAATCTATGGAATTAAAAAAAGTGACACCATCAATTCTGAAGCCTAGTTTGGGTCTTTGATGTTGTTGAAATACGTTCCACTCATGAAACATTTGCTTGCATCATTTAGTGTGTGTATGTGTGTGTTTATTATATATGTATGTATACACACACACACACACAGTTTTATATATAGTTTTCTCATTTTTATACTCACAAAATGGGAAAACTATTTCATGTAAACAAAAGTACTTCTAAATTGCCTCATTGACTTTATGGTTACTCTTCAAGCCTTCTAATAATTAAAAAAATAAAAAAAGATGGTTGCCTTAGATTGCTCATTAAAAACCAAATTAAAGCAATAGTCTCAAGAGTCAATGTGATTGTGAGAAAATCAGTTGTGGATTTTTTTTTCTATTTTTTTCTGATGTGCTTATATTATAAACAGGTATCCAGGAAATGTGTTTTTGGCTTCTGAGATTTAATCGTGAAGTTGAATATTAATGACTCATTCATTATTTTATCTTTAATAAGAAAAACACCTTTTGTAGGGTCAGGATAATATTTGTTTTAATTATTTTTTCTCTGTTTGTTTATAGGACTGATTGTGTAGAAAAAAAAGACAGCCCTGAAGTATATTTTTGTTGCTGTGAGGGCAATATGTGTAATGAAAAATTTTTTTATTTCCCCGAGATGGAAGTCACACAGCGTAAGTTCAGAGGGGGAAAACCATCGGTTTGTTTATCTACTAGATTGAAAACAAAATATATATATGTTGATGAAATAATTTACTTCTCCCTCCTTATATTCTATTCTTTTCCAATGATAAATACACAATGCTAATTGTTATAGAATTTTGTACACCGTATCTGAGTTATTTTTCCCCCTCTTTTCTGCAGCCACTTCAAATCCAGTTACACCTAAGCCACCCTATTACAACATCCTACTTTATTCCTTGGTGCCACTTATGTTAATTGCGGGGATTGTCATTTGTGCATTTTGGGTGTACAGGCATCACAAGATGGCCTACCCTCCTGTACTTGTTCCAACTCAAGTAAGTTATTGTCCCATACTTCGTACTGTTTTAAATTTTATATTTCTGACATATTTCTGTGGTGAAACTCACTAGCTTGTAATAAGTTATTTTCCTTTGGAGTTAATTTCTGAGTGTTTATTTTTAGGGGAACTATAGCTAATTTTGCAAATGTACTAATTTGCTATGTCCTAAAGTTTTCTCACTTAAGGGTTAAAGTAGAGTAAAATGAGAGATATCCCCATTCCTATTCTTCTCTGGAGTATTTTATTTCTACTCAACCCTTTCTTTTCCTTTCCATCCTCTCCCCAGTTTCCAAATTTCTGTGCCTTTCTCAAGATTACTTCTTAAAATATCCTTTAAGCCATGGGAATGGACCCAGGAAAGTAACCAAGAAAGCAAGGGAAGAGAGGTTTCATAAAAGCTTCAGGAAAAAATATCCATTTAAGTGTTTAGGGAAGAGGAGCAGAAAAGCAACCTTTCTTTCCCTGAGTTCTTGATCAATAAAGTATTTTTTTGTTTGCAACGTATCAAGTGTGTACTGAAAATATACAACTTTTTTAAAGCTCTTGATTCTCACCCTATCCCAAATATTTATTATTTCTGGAAATATAGGTTTGGATAGTAATTAGATTAAATTCATTAACTATTTTCACTCTCTGTCATGTAGACATTTGGTCCACAGCTTTATAAGAGGACTTAGGGAAGTAGTGAATATTCTACAGGTGTAGGAAAGCTGATAACTTTGGGTTATACTTGCTTGACTATCTTTAAGTTCTAGTATGTTTCTTTTACCTGTTAATATCAGATTACCTCAGCCTTCTGGATCTCTTGGTTTAATTTTATTTTTCTAATACTAATAGGATTAATGGTTAAAACTTTATTGAAGAAAATCGTAAAGTTCTGTAATGTAATGGCCAAAACAACTTCTTTTCTCTAAGCTTTGTTTACATAACACACTTCTTTCTTAGTACTTGCAACAATCTGTTAGCATTAGATCATTGATTCCCATAATCTTTATGTGTATCAGGAGAAATAAACCCAAAAGTAAATACCATGTTCAATAATTAAACACACTACTTTCTATAACTTAAATACCTTACTTTTAAGCATTAGTAGCTACGTTCAGGTTCATTAAAAATTATTTGTATTATAAAAAGTATTTAAAATAAAAACATCTTAGTGCCTAATGTATGTAGTTTGCTTCATATGGCCACAGGATATACTTTATCATCTGTCAGTGGCAACTTTTTAAAAGTTTGTTTTAGTTTCTAAGTATATGTTGTGTGTGTGTGTGTGTGTGTGTATCTCAATAGATAGGTAGATATTTTTAAACAGTCTCATTCTGTTAGCCAGGCTAGCGTGCAGTGGTGTTATCATTAGCTTATTGCACCCTCAAACTCCTGGGCTGAGGCAGTCCTCCTGCCTGGGGTAGCTGGGTGTGCAACACATACCTGGCTAATTTTTCTATATTTTGTAGAGGCAGGATCTTGCTATGTTGCCAAGGCTGGCCTTAAACTCCTGGCCCCAAGTGATCCACCTCAGCCTCTCAAAGTGCTGAGATTACAGCCGTGAGCCACTGTATTTAGCTCTAAAATCTAAATTTAGAAAAGAGTGCATTTAGTACTATACTTTTTGATTTTATCCCAGATCTGCGATAATGATAGAAATAAGCTGGAAACCACCTTTGTAAATATTTTTTTAAAGGTTTTCATAGAGGAATTTTAAAATAATAATTTAATCTTATGCACATAATATTTATCTGTATACCACATCGATATAAATCTGTGGTAAAGGCATTATTTTAAAGGGCATATATATAGATATATATGTGTGTGTGTGTGTCCTTTATTTGGACTTAACTAATTAGTGCAAGAGTGTAGACTTTTAAAAAGGAAAGATGTTGTTTTTCATAAATAAGAACCAAGGATCTTACATCAGTATTCATCTCTGTGAGTTTTAGATGTTTGTTATGGTTAATGTTATTGTACACAGTTACATTGCATTGCTTTTTTATGGATATTTATTATGCTGAAAAATAAGGAGGAAATTCTAAGATTTTGTGAAGAAGTGACCTGCATAGTCAAACTTCGTAATGAAAAATATAAGACAGGCCTGACTTTATGCTTTCTTTCTGTTATAAGTTATTTGTGGAAAAGGGGCTTTGTTGTCAGTGTAGAACTTCATTTTCTGTCATCTGTCACTGTCTCCAAAACAGTACGGTTTAATTGTTCAGGTTTTGTTTTGATGAGAGGTTTATGCAAACTGTGGTTCTGCAAGACTACTTAGTGGCCATTTTGTTACTAGAGGCTTCGTTTTATCTCCAGTTTTAAAATAATGATAATTATATCAAGCATTTATTGAACATTTATAGTGTGTTAGGGCACTGTTATGTTATGCATAAAGATACACATTTTGTAGGAATATATAAAAAGTTTATGTACACACATACACACTTATATATATACTTATATATATATATACATACACATATATGCATACTTATATATATAATATATATATACACTTATATATATATTATATATATACATATATATATATATGTGTATGTGTATATATATATGTGTGTGTGTGTGTGTGTGTGTGTGTGTGTGTGATGGCTGGGCACTGTGGTTATAGTCATAATCCTAGCATTCTGGGAGGTTGAGGCAAGAGGAGCTCTTGAGCTCAGGAGTTTGAGGCCAGCCTGAGCAAAAGCAAGACCCTATCTCTATTAAAAATAGAAAAAATTAGCCAGGTGTGGTAGAACATTCCTAGCTACTTGGGAGGCTGAAGCAGGAGTATTGCTTTAGTCCAGGAGTTTGATGTTGCTATGAGCTAGGCTGATGTCATGGCACTCTAGCCCCAGTAATAACAGAGCAAGACTCTGTCCTCCATTCTCCCCCCACCTCCCAAATGTGTTTTTTTAGTGATTTCCATATTGAAGGATTGGTATATAAGGACCACCTTTGGAATTTTTTTGTTTTTTTGTGGTTTTTGGCCAAGGCGGGTTTGAACCCACCACCTCCAGCATATGGGGCCAATGCCCCACTCGTTTGAGCCACAGGTGCTGCCCCACATTTGGAATTTTTTAGAAATAACAAATTTCAGGGCTACACTTCCAGCAGTGTAATATTATGTTTTTAGTAAGCTTCCCAGGAGATTCTGGTGATCAGGCAGGTATAGAGAATGCTGATTTAATTTTATCTTATGGAGCTGTGTATGTAGCATGATCTCCATTTTATAGATAAAGAAATTGAGACGTAGCAAAGCTCACAAGTGTCAGGTTGTGAGGACTCTTTGACACTAGAGCTTTGTTCCTACTAATACTGTTCTGCTTCTGCCTTTTTTCAGAAAGCAATCCTTATGAGATTTCAGATAATTTATTTTCTGATATTAAATAGTTTGTGTGACTACTAAAATGAGAAATAACAACATCTCACATTAACATTGTCTCAGGACAAAAAGGAAGTAAACAAGTCATAGGTGTATTGAGGGGTATAGAGCATATTCCTGTATGCCCTACAAAAAAAAAAAAAAAATTATTTGTTTTCCATTATAAAGTTATTTTTTTTTTTTTGTTTTTTTTGTTTGTTTTTTGCAGTTTTTGGCCTGGGTTTGAATCTGTTTGAACCTGCCATCTCCAGTATATGGGGCTGGCACCCCACTCCTTTGCGCCATAGGCGCTGCCCCATTATAAAGCTTTTAAAGCAAATTTTAGTATCAAATTTATGAACATAAATTATGTAATTGGTTATAGTTAAAAAATTCCTGTGCTTCTGAGTTGATACTGTCAATGCCTACTCATTATTCAAGACTTTTTTTTTTTAAATTGTTGGGGATTCATTGAGGGTACAAAGAACCAGGGTACATTGATTGCATTTGTTAGGTAAAGTCCCTCTTATAATTCTGTCTCGCCCCCAAAAGGTGTGTCACACACTGTGACCCCCTACAGACTTTTTTTTAAAAGGTAGCTGAGACAGAAGTCTGAAGGTGGCTTAGTAATTTCACCCTATTTTCATGTAAATCTTACATTCTTGCCATGGATTTCTGAAACATTCTTCCTTCATATTCTTTAAATGCTTTAAACAATGACCTAGAAATTATCATTCTTAGAGAAACTTTTCCTCAAAGCTTTGGCTGAAGGCTGGTTTATGAAGAAACTTGTCTGTTATAAGGTATTGTTCTCATGATTAAGTTAGCTTTAAGACATCAACTTGTTTAGAATTTTTTCTGATTTCCTTAGTATGTTATCTTGAAGAAGTGATGTAGTTAAATGATCACTTTAAAATCTGATTTTTAATTATGATTCTTAGTAACCAATAAAAAATATTCATCCTAAAAGTAATCTAACACAGTAAAAGGCATTTAAAAAAAGCAGTTTTTTTGTTTTGTTTTGTTTTGTTTTGTTTTGTTTTGTTTTTGGAAGCCATTCATAGTTCCTTGTAAATTGTAACTATTTTTCTGCCATTATTTCATTGTATCACTTTCTTCTCAATCATCCTAGATGAAAGCCTTGAAGACTTCTGTTCTTGTTCCTGTCATTTACAGGTTTTGTTTATTCACCTTTTCATCCTTATTGATCCTATTGTAGTTCAGGATATTTTTACTCTTGAGGCTAAAATTATTGATATAATCTCATTGTTATTATTCTGGCTTCCGGTTCTCTCCTTTCATGTGTACTATTACTAGAATAGCATTTTACATGTTTGATTATATTACTTCTGTGCTTAAAAATATTTGAGGGCTCCCAGTAATCCATAGCAATGAATACAAAGTTTAGAGCATGACCCATGTATGGTCTTCCATATTGTCTGCCTTCACCCCCAGCGTTTCTCAAACTTTTTAAACAGGGGGCCAGTTCACTGTCCCTCAGATTGTTGGAGGGCCGGACTGTAGTTAAAAAAACAAAAACAAAACAAAAAAACTATGAACAAATTCCTATGCACACTGCACATATCTTATTTTGAAGTAAAAAAAACAAAACTGGAGCAAATACAATCACACCGCTGCATGTGGCCTGTGGGCTGCAGTTCGAGGACCCCTGCGGGGCCTAAACCATCCATCATATGCATCTAGAACTGCATCATATGCATCTAGAACTGTATTAGTTACATATCATCCTTGAAAGAATTAAGAAAATTGTGCTCTAGTCCTTTACTCTTGTTCCCCGGTGGAGAAGGGTTCACAGTTGTCTGTGTACATGTTCCATTCTTCTAGGAGATTGTAAGCTTCTTGAAGATAAGGTATGTGTTGTAAAGGCTGCTGTGTGTTACATACATAGTGTTTGTATGTAATAATCATTCTGCACATGCTGAATTGAGTGTGTTGTATTTGGAGTTACACTGACATGATAAGGCAGTATTCCTAGGGATTCCTTTAAACATATTCAGGTGGTTTAAGGCTTTGCTTTGAGATAAATCTTGAGGCTGTATTTTGGAGGAGTGTAAAATAAGTTGAAGTATTCTAGCCTTTTATAGAGGAATGACATTATTCACTTCTTTCTGTAATCACATACTGAAGCATCTTATCAGTTTTCATTACCCAGATCACTTTTCTGGGGCCTGTGCTGAAACTGTCTTTCAACATGTAGGTAGATTCTTTTATAATATGCAATGAGTAAACTGAATACAAACTGGTTTTTCTAGTGACAGTGAGTCATGAATATGAGGGAATTGATGGACTCTGTTATTAAGAAGTCTTATTGTGGGTAAAAGTAATGTAGTTACAGTAAAACTACATTATTTTCATAACTATTCGTGAGTTTAAGTTTCCTGCTTGCAAGGTCTTTATTTGTGCTGATAAAAAAAAAGAATGGCTTGATAAACAAATGAATTTTAGGAGCTAGAAATGACAAACCTTTAACAGATATGAGGTTAGCTTCTTGTTCATTGTTAAAGACTATATAAATAGTGATTCAGCATTATAACATCAATACTTTTCAAAATGCTATCACCCTGCCCAGTCTTTCCATCATGACATTTTATCTAGGCATTGGTCTGATAAGGACTGAAGGCTTTTGGCATACCTAAATTGGGCATACAAAATAATCCTGTTGACCTTACTATTAAAATACTAATAGGTTATCATTTCATACTGTCAGATTGCAAGCCATCTGTGAAAATGCTTTGTAGGATTTATTCTTGAATGTGAGTCTATATATGCATTCATTTAAAAATAATAAACTGGAAGGGTAGAATTAACATTATTCAAGTCAATTTGGAATGTATGCTGCTTTTTTATTGGGGGAAGATGCAAGAAAAATTTATTAAGTTTTGTTAATAAGAGTATTTAATATGCTAATATTAAGTTACAATGTCCACAGAAACACATCTTGGACACATTAGCCAATCTCCAAGTGTGTTTCAAGATGTCCACTCAACACATCTTGAAATAGGTTGACTGCTAAATGGTTGGAGCTTATGAATCCCTGTTTCGCTCTTGCTTTTTCTCTCCTTTTCTTTCTCCCTCTTATTTATAAATGCATGTTTTTTGAATCAAGACAAATTGTACAGAGAAAAGTATGTCAGGAAAAAAAAAAGTAAGTTATTCCTTTCTCTTTTTTCTCCTTCTATTACTTTCCTAAACTAACCAATTTTCATACCAGGTTGGTGTGTGTCCCTTGGATACTTTTCTCTATTCTCATTTGTTCAAGTATATAATTTTTCTTCTTTTATAAACTATAAAATATTATTCTACAGTTGCCTTCATTAATTTAATAGTACATAGAGAACAGTTTTCCAGCTTGACATTTTTAATCTGTCCCAGTTGATCAAATGGTGTATTTTTGAGTGACATTTAATGGAGCTTTATTGTATGTTCACAAAATACCAAAATTTGATTTTTTATGAAAATTGCATATATTTAAAGTGTATAATATATGTTTTTAGCTTAGAGATTTTATTAGGTTTTTGCTAAGAGAACCTATATTTCACAAATGTTTTCAACTATATTATTTTTGTGTGTTTAAAGTAATGCATCTTATCTTAGGCTTGAGCATCTTTTTTTGGTAGAGGGGGTCAGTATAAACCTAAGAAATACTCCAGGGCTACTATAGATATCCATCATGCTTTAGCCAACTTTAATGTGTGTTGTTCTTATACTGGTAACCTAAATTATACCTTTTATGTATATTATGGGGAGAAATGTCATTAATTATCCCTAGACATGAAGCTTGACAAAAAATTACTCTCATTAGGCATATATAATTTATTCTACTTACGTATGCTCAGACAGGACCACTTCAAGATTGGCTAAAATTTCATGTCCAAAAGCAGAAAGGAGGAGGAAAGGGAGAAGTAAGAAAAATGTAAAGCTTTATTAACAGCTTAAAGTAAGTTAAAGCTATATACTAAGTCTAATCAAAGCACCTTATTTCTAAAAATACATGCCATTCAGATTTTAAAATCTTGAGTGCAAGTTTTTTTTTTTTTTATTTTGAGAGGGCCTTCTCTGCCAATTTACAAATGGAATTGATGCATATCTATCAGAATAAATAATTTATCCTTTTTTATCTGTCAAGGAGATGGTAGTTGGTAGGAGGTGAGTTTGCTTTTTCTCTGTATTCTTCATTTCCTGGACCTCATCCTAGACCTATTCCTTCATTCCTGGCTACTTCATTGCTGTCAAATCTTTTGATAATAGTTAAGATAACAGAAAGAAAAAGTCCATTTGTTGATGAAAGCTGCTTATCGCAGATGGACTAGAAAGTGCTTGGGTTTTTCTTGTTGATTTTGGTTAACTGCTCACCTGATGGTTGAGAGGCTGCTGGGCGCCAGGCACCAGGCTTTGTGTGTAGTCAAACTGGCACCGGGATAGTCCTCGCTTGCCCTTCTAGAGCCCGTGGGACAGTCTTCGCTTGCCCTTCTGGAGCCCATGGGACAGTCCTCGCCCTGCTAGAGCCCGTGGGACAGTCCTCGCTTGCCCTGCTAGAGCCCGTGGGACAGTCCTCGCTGCCCTTCTAGAGCCCGTGGGACACTCCTCGCTGCCCTTCTAGAGCCCGTGGGACAGTCCTCGCTGCCCTTCTAGAGCCCGTGGGACAGTCCTCGCTGCCCGTGTGGAGCCCGTGGGACAGTCCTCGCTTGTCGTTCTGGAGCCCGTGGGACAGTCCTCGCTGCCCTTCTGGAGCCCGTGGGACAGTCCTCGCGTGCCCTTCTGGAGCCCATGGGACAGTCCTCGCCCTGCTAGAGCCCGTGGGACAGTCCT
>CAUYPK010160197.1:0-35706 GCA_963574355.1 Loris lydekkerianus | reverse complement strand
CCCTGCCCAACTCCCCAGGGGCTCACTACCACCGCTTCTGGCCCATCATCCGTGCCCCACCTGCCCCTGCCCAACTCCCCCGGGGCTCACTCCCACTGCTTCTGGCCATCATCCCTGCCCCACCTGCCCCTGCCCAACTCCCCAGAGGCTCACTCCCACTGCTTCAGGCCCATCATCCCTGCCCCACCTACCACTGCCCATCTCCCCAGAGGCTCACTCCCACAGCTTCTGGCCCATCATTTGTGCCCGAGCTGCCCCTGCCCAACTCCCCAGAGGCACACTCCCCCTGCTTCGGGACCATCATCCAGGCGCCAGCTGCCCCTGCCAAACTCCCCAGAGGCTCCCTCCCAAAACTTCTAGCCCATCATCCTTGCCCCACATGCCCCTGCCCAACTACCCAGAGGCTCACTCCCACTGCTTCTGGCTCATCATCCCTGCCCCAGCTGCCCTTGCCCAACTCCCCAGAGGCTCACTCCCACTGCTTCTGGCCCATCATCCGTGTCCCACCTACCCCTGCCTAACTCCCCAGAGGCTCACTCCCACAGCTTCTGGCTCATCATCCCTTCCCCAGCTGCCCCTGCCCAACTCCCCAGAGGCTCACTCCCACTGCTTCTGGTCCATCATCCCTGCCCCACCTGCCCCTGCCCAACTCCCTGGTGCCAATTATATCCCTAGTACCCACATATTTTTTTGGTCCATTACATAAATTAATTAAGGGTGTGGTCTGAAGGTGGTTTTTAATAGACTTTTTTGTCTTTAAGCAAAAGTTAAGTTAAATAATAGTGTTGTATATGCTGAAATCTAAACAGCCAAAAAGAGTTAGCTGAATTGAATCATCAGTTAAAATAGCTTTCTAAAGATACAAACCATACGTTAAACTGGTTTATCAGATACTAACTTTTAAGAGTCATTTAAGCAATTATTTGAGGACACTGTCTTGGTGGACATGATGTGGGGTAAGCAAGATGCCTCGATAATAAATAGCAATGTCACGTGCTCCCCCCACCCCACATGCACATACACACGTTCACACATAGACACAAACACACAAATGGGGTAGTCCAATCCATCTAATTGCCATCCCTAAAATCAGGAGCGTTAATTCTAAACTTATCTTCAATTTTACTCTCTCCCACCCCATCGACTCTTCATATGGCTGCTTCAGGAGTATTACTTTTTAATTGTTACATTTTGATTAGACTAACAGCGCTGTTCAAGTTCAGTGCTCTGAGCCACTGTGGAGACCCGTTGCCTCCAGATGAAAACCCACAGGCTGACCTGCTTAGACGTAAGTGTCCTCCTTGTCCTCACATCACCCCATGTAACACTTCTGCATGGTAATTAGCGCACTGAAATTCTGGGCTTATGTGTGTAGTGGAGGCTACGGGGATACTGAAAAGAAAGCATGTGACTAGGTGAATAGAGATAGATGGAGGCAGAAAGGAAAGGAAAGGAAAGTTTCTCTTAGGGTTTCTGACTATGGATGATCAGAAAACAATAACACATTTCAGATCAAGAAAAGGAGGGGGAGGGGCAGCGGAGCAGAGATGATTTCGCACTCAGGTCTTAGTTAATGAATAATGATTTCGCACTCAGGTCTTAGTTAATGAATTAACTTAGTTAATGAATAAACTTAGTTAATGAATAATATAAAATAAAAGTTTTAACAAGTTTTTCTACTTTGTAGATGATGAATAAAATCTAAAAGGAGAAGTTTTTGGAGGTTATTGGATAAAGCAGCCTGAAAACAGCAAGCTAAAGGATTAACATATAAAAAGTAAAAGATTATCTGGGCTTCTTTTTGTGTAGTAAATTGTGACAAATTTCAAAGATAACAGATTACCTCATAGTCTGAGAACATGTATTTCAATGAACTTGGGGGGAAAACTAGTGATAATTAGAATCAAATAAAATCAACTAAATCAAATAAAATTATCTTATTTCTCAGTACTAGGGATTTAAATTTCACTATAAATTAACTCATAATATTCACATCTGAAAGAACAGTTTTTTTTTAAATTAAGAACTGTAACATAGTTAAGTTAAATATATTATTGTAGTAGAACAAAAATAAATAAAAATACAGTAGCAAACCACCATCTTTTTTTATTTGTTTGTTTGTTTTGTTTTTTTGAGACAGAGTTTCACTTTGTCACCCTTGGTAGAGTGCCATGACGTCATAGCTCACAGCAACCTCCAACTCTTGGGCTTAAGCAATCCTTTTGCCTCAGTCTCCCGAGTAGCTGGGACTATAGGGCCTACCACAATGCCTGGCTATTTTTTTTTGTTGTTGCAATTCTCATTGCTATTTTAACTGGCCAGGGCTGTGTTTGAACCCACCACCCTCAATATATGGGGCCAGCACCCCATATACTGAGCCACAGGCACCACCCGTGATCACTATCTTAATTGAGTTTATTTTCATAGACTGGACATGCACCATATGTACTCAATGTACAGAAGGCCTAGTTCCTTATGCTGACCACCTTATATGTTGACCAGTTTGCTACAGGCCCTTGCATGCTCAACTTAGTGAGGCTCTACTATAATTGTCTTCGAATTTATTCAACACCTCAAGTACTCTGTGATGCAAAGAATTTATATTGGTAAGGTTCAAATCCTAGCTAAGAGGATTTTGATTATATGTTTGCTGGTTTACGCAAAATTTAAATAAATAATAGTGTTTTACAATGTTGAAGTATAAATGGCAAAGAGTTTGCTAAATAATATCGTCAATTAAAATAGCTTTCTAAGCACTAGTTGGTTTTGTTGTACTTGAAATTCTGATGTTCAAAATGCTAAAACTCTTTTGAAAAAAAGACATTTTCCTCTTATTTTTTGTAAGTTCTCTGAGTTCACTTATAAATTAGTAAAGGTTATTTCTTTATAACTTTGTTGAATAAAAGCCTTCTGGGTTTTTCTTCACAGCTGGATATGTCCAGGGGCATATTTTAAAATGTAACAGTTGCCAATGGAGAGCAACCAGAAGCCTCAAATGTTGCCTGCCACAGATTTTTAAGTCTCACAAGATTATATAACGCTACAGAACACTATGGAGAATTAAAGCTCTCTGGAGGAGCAATTACCTGAGCTCTTCTCAATGCTTGGGGTATCAAATATGGTCAATAATTCAATAGCATTCACCTTTGGCTGCTGGATCCTTAGATACAGCAAAAGAAATAGATTCAATGTGGTATGGTATTTCCAAAAATAGTACAAATTGTACCATCAGGATGAACTAACTGTACCATTTTTTTCTCTCCTTCTCTTGATAAATGTTTGTTTAGTTAAACTGAATATAAGTTGAAGAACACATTGTAAAATTTTAAACAACTTTTGTTTTCCATTTTTTCCAAGTCTCTTTCTGCACATCCAATGATAAATATGTCAGCCCTAATTACATTTGGCCTGAAGCATTTAAACAACTCAGCTATAGGAATTCAGTCTTTTGTCACAATGGGCAAGTATTTTATCTTTACTATCTAAGCCAGATGGGCAGACTGGAAGACAGGACAACCCCACAGTGTTCAGTGATGAGGAGGAATTGCCTATGAAACCCTTCATTCAGCATAGATTCTTGTTCATGCCAAAACAGGAGATGTCATCAAAATGCAACAACATGTGATGCCAGAATCTATGTAAGCCTTATTTCAGGAAGATTTTACCAATGCATCATCGATGGAATAATCCTTCCTAAAATATCACATTTATCACATATAACCTCAAACAAATTTTAAATAATAATTTTTCTTTGTAGAGAAGTTTCAGAAGAGAATTTACAAAAATACAATATTTAAAATTTCTTATTCAGAAGGAAAGCCGTTACATACAGAAAGCATATTACATTTTTTGGAAGAATACAACAAAATCAAAAGCCACCTGCTCTAACGTACTGGTACAGCCCTCAGATGTGTATCTCTACTTTCAGTAGCCATGGTCTTCTGTCAGTCCCATGTGCTCATGTGGGGTCGTCTGTTGCCCACTCTTTGTTGACCTCGTCACTGACTCAGTTATCTGTACTTCTTAATACTTTTTACCTGAGTTAATTCACCAACTCAACATCTGGTATCTAGGTTCCCAAGTTAGACTACAATCTCTTTCCCTTACCATTCTCATCTTTCACACTATCAAGAGTTTTACCTTTATAAAATGCAAAACTAATCAATATCACGTGTATACACATAATACTTATGAAATTTAAATGACTCCTTGAGATTCTGGGTAAAATGCTTAGTTGTTACATACAGAACTACTCCTCATGACCGAGGCATTTCTGGCAATTTTCATCTTCATCTCCTGCCTTTCTGAACTATCTGTGGTACATTCACATGCCTCGTGCTTTTGTTCACCTCATTCCAGCTGGCACCAGCTTCTCTCCTCTCTCCTCTCTGGCCCTCCTGTCCAACTTTCCATAAACAGTTCCCACTGACTCCCACCGCCCGCCCTGGTGCTCTGCCTGAGGCCACCCAGTGTCTTGTGTGCCTCTCTCAGCTCTCATCATCTGATCACACTGAGTTGTGCTTTCCACAGAACCAGGAAGGGACAAAGCTGAGCTTTCAACCTGGGTGAGCTGGGGAAGAGCCGGGTAAAACACCCTCTGAGCACACTGCCTGCAATTACACTGGGCCCCCATAAACACTCTGAGCAAGGCCATACACTTCAATTTAAAGAAAAGGAAAACCTTAGGCACGAAGGATGAACATTAAGCGCTGTGGATCTCAGAGTCAAAACTTCTGTTCTCAATTGCTGGCAAGAAATTACCGATTCAGACCATTATAACATTTCAAAACCACTAATGCTGAAGACTTGTGTAATGACTGACACCACGCTGTGGGGGCCCGCTAAATCCTCGCTGAGTGAATAAATGGATGAAGTGAGCAGAGTAAGGCAACATCCCAAGAAGCCTCAGAAACTATAAAGGTTAGGACTGAATGAACAAAAGTCCAACACAGAGAAGAGTTGATTATTCCTACAAAATCAAAAACATTCAGGGAATGTAAAATATATTTCACTAAAAATTTTTATAACACAGTATTTCTTTCTTTCTTTCTTTCTTAGTGTAATTCCCTGAATCACTGACGTCTACCAAAAAATAACTGAAGTCCCAAAGCATGCTATTACCGTGCTCATTCAGCATGGAACATACTAACCCAGCATAACTCTTAGGGATGTATTTTCAAACTATCAATTCATAGCCAGGCAGGAAACAGAGAAACTCATCTGATATCAATTCTAGTAATAGTACCGGCCATTGAACAATTTTTAAAAGAAATGAGAAGAAACACATAGGTTACCAAATAAATCAGAATGGTATTAGATCAAGAATTAATATTGTGGGCGGTGCCTGTGGCTCAAAGGAGTAGGGCGCTGGCCCCATATACCGGAGGTGGCAGGTTCAAACCCAGCCCCGGCCAAAAACTAAAAAAAAATAAAAAAATAAAAAAAAAAAGAATTAATATTGAAGTAAAGTATGGATTACAGTTGGCTTTTTAGGCATATCAGAGTTAATTTAAGGCATGTTTTTCCGATTTCTTCATTTGACTTTGGGCTACTGAATGGCACGGATTGTTAAGCCTTTATGACTTCACCTCACTACTCTGACTTCCAACAGAAACTCACGTGCAGCTGCTTCAAAGGCTGAATAGAATTATTTCCTTACCGCCCCCCCCCCTCGCCCTCCAAAATTTCTGACACTTCTTTTTCTGGATATCACACTATCATCTTGCTTAGAAAATCTGAAAAGCCCCTGAGTGGCAGTAGGGTAGATAGTTGCCTGACTGACCTGATTACCTGAAATGACTGAAATGACTACAGAACATGAAAAGAAAAGCTGAACTCAATTCTCAGGGCAAACCACCCCACAGAAACACTACACTCAGTCCTGAGCACCAATTGTGTCCTTTAATTAAAACAAACACACTATTCTAAGGGATGCAATGATTCACAATTCTAGGAATATGCCGTTCTATTGTAATATTTCACCAGGTATTTTACGGTACCTATGAACTGTGTGATTAAATGTATTTATTTTCAACAATATCCAACTAGTTCTAAGGAAATAGCTGAAGAGTTCTGAAGGAACAATTTGTAAGGGAATGCCTTAAATGTAAGTACACTTAAAAATTCTATTTTACAATTAAAAGAGAATTTCATTTTACAACCAAATAATTAATGCCCTATGATATCACTTGCTCTTAATTTTTTTCTTACTTATGTAATAGGTACACAAATGAAAAGTCAGGAAGGAAGCCAACAAAACAGCTCAAACCTACTGTTGTATTAAAGAAAATACTATGAAAATGATAACCTCATTGCTTTTGTAAAGCAAATATTTAAAGATACGGTATATTAACATTTACTGAATTAATTCTTTCAGAATGAGTGAAGAAAAATGAAGGCCTAAAAACCTTTAAAAAATAAAAAATAAAAAAATACATAGTGTATTGCTTGTGAGTACTGAGACAGAAATATTAAGAGCTTCAGGCACAACTATAAAGAGAACTGGGCTAGATGCATCGGGGTTAAACAGTCAAAGAAAGCACCAGGCACAACATGCCCTGGATGTCACTGATATTTTTCTTTCTTAGAAAGTGGTTAGAATTAATGAGTAACCCCACTCAAAGGCACATCAGATATCACACAGAATCCTATCTACCCTTCAAGAGACTGGCTCAAGTAGTATCAGGGCAGTTTTAGCAGTGAAAACAGTTCTCATTCAAAATTCTAAATCTGAAGGGTCTTCTTTATCATTGTGATGTTCATTAAACATAGGCTGCCTTCCCAGATTAAGGAGGAAGCAAAAGTATTAAGAAATTCCAATCTTTTTTCTGAAAATTTTGAATTTTTTCTCGAAAAAGATGGAAAAAACTTTTAATAAAGAAGACAGAAAGCTCTATGATTCCAGAAGGAAATCAAAATGAGTAGCAAGGAAGGAGTGATACAGCAGTGAGGAGGTCCGTACCAAGAATAGTGACTCACAACTTCTGGAGAAGGCTCTCAGCTGAGGGTTACAAAGAAAACCTGCATTTGCAGCAGCCTGTCAGAGGCCACAGGTACCACGCTCCAAAGAAGGATACATGCAGGGAAGATTGGTGGTGCCACCAAGCGCCAGAGAGATGGCTGGGCATATAACTGACAAGATCGATTGATGAGTGAGGGGGTTTCCTAGAGGGTGACAGATGCACTTCTGAGACCTGCCAAACATGACAGTCTCTACCCACCGCCTCTGATCCGTGTTTGAACCAAAGATACTGCCAGAAGGGATACAGAACCATCTTAAATGCTACAAATTCTTGAGCAGGAAAGGGAAGAGTACAAGGACACAGCTGTGACTTTAAATTTCTCTTTCCAAAAGAAATTTGGATTTTTGCAAGATAAAGTGGGACAATGACATTGAACCGCTCATGACATTGACATTTGCAAACAGCTTAAGATACTGTGATGTTAGATAATTACAAGAATCTTAAGGGAGCCATGTCCTAGAAGCTGACACTGATAGACTAAGAGAATTCAAAAATAAATCAACGAACCAGTTGGTTCAAAATAGAAGCATGTTTAAATAAGAGCATATCCACTTGATGGGTTACTACGTAGTATGAAGCCTTTAAAAAGATAAATACAAAGACTCTTTAGCCCCAAGAGAAGTGCACTGGAGAGGATGGGAAAATGCGCACATGAGAAAAGATTTAACAGATGCCGCATGAAGACTGAGTGAAATAATGTATGGCGAGCATCTGTCCCAGTTCCCGGTACTTGGAGGGCATTCTACAAATTTAAAATCAGATGACAAATTTTAAATTGACTGTTAAAAAGTTACCATACTGCTGATTGTTTGTCTTATTCATTTTCTATTTGTGTGTTCTGGGCGAGGTGCACAGTGTATACCAGAGACAAAGGAGGAGGAAAGTGTGGGCTCTGAGATTTACAGATTAGGGACGGGGAAAGTGGCAGATAACACAAACTGCACGATCAGCTTTTGGGAAGAACATAGGAAAAACACGCAGAGCAGATTATGAGACTGTAGCTCAGCCTCACAAAGAAGAAAGTAATTTGGAGAGGAAGAAGATAATACTTGTGATAACAGCTATATAAATGGCAGTGATAAATAAAGCAGAGATTTTAATAAAGCGCAGTAAATTATCATCCTATGTATCTCTAAGACATGTTGGAAGGAGAATTTGAAACAGAATCATGCACTCAAAAGAGATGACTTACTTCAAAGATAGGAAACCGTTAGGAAATGATGGAATGGCATTTTTTTTGGTATCATTAAGATACATACCTCTAATTGGTATCAGAGACTCTTGAGTAGTGGAGGCAGCTACAGAACACTGGGTACAAGTAAAAGGAAAGCAGAGGAGCAGGGGCGGGGCAGTGGTAGTAGCCGCTGTCAACAAGATGGTGGTAGCTGATGAATGAGCACACTATGCCAGTAACCCTGACCATGGCACTGAGCAGGGGAACTGACTTTACTCAATTCAGTTTCAATAGATGAAAGCATGGTATCTGCTGTTGAATTTAGAAGATTTCTTCCAAATACCAAATACAATGTCCCTTTATTTAGGTAGTCACCACACTAAGAGCACCTGTTATGGACTCAATTATCTCTCCCTAAAATTAATGTGTTGAAACCCTAATCCATAATGTGACTATATTTATCAAGAAGGCCTTAAGGGGGCAATTAGGGTTAAGTAAGGTTGTGAGGGTAGGTCCCTAATGCAGAGGGACTGGTGTCTTTATGAGAAGTATAAGGGACAACAGAGATTTCTGTTTCCCACGTGCACAGGACAAGGGTCAGGTGCCGATAAGGCTGTCTGCAAGCCAGTAGGAGAGGCCTCAGCAGAACCCAACCCTGACTGCACCTTGATTTGGACTTATAGTTTACAAAATTGTAAAAAAAAAAAAAAAAAAAAAAAAAAAATTTCTGTTGTTTAAGCCTTGGTCTTTGGTATTTTGTTATGTCAGCCCTAGGAGACCAGTGTCGCACCCAGAGCACCTGGGCAGGCAGTGCTGCCGTCTTGCAGAAAGGAGCTGACATTTCTTTGTGATGGAGGCTATTTCACCCCCTTACATGCTGTTCTTAGGATTGTTAACTCAGAGAAAGAATTCAGAGGGAGTGAATAGGTCTTTGGAAACCAGGAAACAAGAAAATTAGTGTCAATGCAGAGAAGGAAATATTACATTTATGTCTGCCACTTCACTTTGCCTAGTAATGAAGAACTTGCTAAAACAAAAGCAACAGAACACTTAAAAGAAGGAAGAAGTGTGATCTTAGAATTTATCAGGCCACAGAGAGAACCCTGAGGATGGGCATGTGTGGGTTCCAACAACTATGGGAGGTGATTTCAAAGGTTCACGGAGAGGATGGGGATATTCCACTTCAAATAATTCGAGTCATCACACTTGGGTCCAAGTTTCAGCTCTACTCTTCCTTACTAGGCAGTTTTGATTTCCTAGTTTGTAAAGAAGTCATGATAACATCAAGCCTGTGCAAGAAGGAAATGTAAAAGGGCATGCTCCATCTCCTTAGAGTCCACAGAGCCCAGTGCAAAATGAATACTTGTCATTATTAATAAGATATGTTATTATTAATAACATATATGGAAAGCTATGAACTATAACATTCTAACAATAAAAATCACAAATACATTCTACGAGAAGGAAGAAACGTGACAGGAATCAAAAAAAGTAGAGTTACCCAGGAAAATTATTTTCAAAAGAATGTGTAATAAAAGAAAATAAAATCTTGTAACTCATGAAGGCCGATGAAACATGCTAACAGCAATGAAAATACTTTGGCTATGCTTACAGGCAAAAGAAGGGCAAGAAAACTGTGGTACACACTGAATAATGTTGCTATTTTGATGAGAAAAAATAGAGAATGAATTTTATTTTTCTTCTACTCTTGGTAAAGAAGGTCTTTAAACAGGAAAATGGAAAATAAAGCCAATACAGAGGAACTGAAGTCCAAGATAGATGAAGGAATGAAAAGTGTCTTCTTCCAGAAGGTAGAGATTACCCGGCAGTACTATTCCAAACGGCAGATGATCAGGCAGGGTGTTAACAGAGATGGAAAGACACAAAAATGGGCTGGAAGTGGCAGGTGCTGTTCTAACTTTATTATCATAATTTATTTGCCCAGCCATTGAGAATGCTCAACCTAAAATAATTTGATATAGTGGCCTAGCAACTTACATTTGCCATAATTAAAAAAAGTCAAGGGAGTATGAAGAGAAACAGTGAAGAAAAAGCGAGAACAGGTGGGCTCAGAGAATATGCATCAAATAGGCAATGACAGACTAGAATAAAGGACTCAACCTAACCAACTGGGATGGAGAGAAATATAAAGTCAAAGTTTTAGAAGTACAGCAAAAAATGAAAAGTTTTCTAAATAAAAATGACTTCTTTAATCATTAAAATAGCACAATGCTCCAATATGTCTAACCTGATTCTGTTCATCTCCTGTTTTTATTGTTGCACTTAAAAAAAAAAAAAAAAGTGAACTATCCGTTGATGTATTCTTACCACATTTACCAAGTAGCCTCTTTATTCCAGACCCTAGGCTAAGGGTTGCAGACACAGAAGTGATTAGAATAACACTTTTGCCTTTCAAAGATTTTACAATTTTGTAAAAGAAACTTCCTTAAAAGTTCATTTTGGGACTCTATGATCAGAGCAGGAGTCAAGCAACACTTGAACTGCTGTGGAATTCCAGCTGAAGAGTGAAGAACATGGAGGAGGTAAGAATCCACACAGAGGATGGAGATGAGTAGACATTTTTCCAGGCAGATTCCAAGGCAAGTATTTGAGGGTGATCCAAGTAAAGGGAATGACAGATGTAAAGGCCAAAAGATGGAGGCTAGAAGGCACTGGAGGCACCAAGATTATTTGGAGGAAGAGAAAGCAGTAAAGACAGAAAGAAGTAGAAAGATCAGCAAATACAGAGTAGGAAGGCATTTGTTTGCTATGCAAATAAGTCTGAACTTAATGTTGAAAATGCCTAATAATGAAATATAGCTGCAAGGCAGGGCTTGCTACGTATTTCTTTTAAATAAAAAACCTTAACATGATTAAATATATAATGTGTTATGTCAGACTTACCTAGAAATACAAGAATATGTGTAGTAGTTAAAAATACTGCATGACATGGAATTAAGGGAATGGGAGTCAGAGGGAGCAATAAGGAAGAAAAAGGGAACAGCTGTCTCGTCAGCTGAACTAGCCAAATCAACCCTGGCCATCGCTAACATGACAGATGTCACAGCCAGATCATCCTCCTATCCAGGAAAATGAAAGCGGAAAATGATCACAGGAGGCTCGATTTTGCTAACTCAGAAAAATAGAGAACTTCTTGGCATCTTCTCTAGGGAATGTTTCGGTGATTAATGAGGCTACCTACATTCTTCCATGCAAATCTGTTTCATGTGGCAGTTACACACAGGTAGAGAAACCACTCCATAGGCCAGCACACAGCAAGGCTTCCAAGAAACGAGTGTAGTCATTTACAAGGAAAACCAGTAAAAAACGAGTTTGAACCAGCTTCACATGTTAGGCATAGCACATTATTGAGATCACCATTTGATTTTTTGATACCCAACTTTCTGGATCATATTTTATTAGCCTACTTTTCTATTCCTCTAGGAGATATGTGACTATGAAATGTTTTATCATGTTTCATTTTGTGATAAACGATGCTGTGAGTTTAAGTAACCAATGTTCTTTTCAGTATTTGCTCTTTGCTTTCTCGTACATATCCTAGCTCTTTTCCCACATTATCTCTATTTTTTGTTTGTTTTATGAAAGACTGCACATCTTATGCTATATAAGAGGTTGTGTTGTGACACTGTACAGGTGCATGGAGTTTTCTTTACAGGATTGTAATACAGACGCCATGCTAAAGTATAGCATTTCAAATAAGCACAGAAATCATACACACTCTGGAACAAAAGAGTCTAATGAGAAGCTTTATAACCTTGCACACAGAATTCCCTCATCACCAATTTAGAAAGAATTGCTTTTATTTTAGCAATGTTCTTTTAATTAAGTCCTAAACATCTAAAACATGGCAAATGTAAATATGTATTATAAATCCTTAATTATGAGGATCACTAACCATTCATGCAGCTTTCTGCCTCAGAGAGAGATTCTTTTTGTTTGAAATCAGCCCAAAATCGAGAGATAAAAGTGAATGATGTGAAAAATGTTAAACTTTTGTTCACAGGACCTTTCTCGGGGTACCAGTATCACTTTACTGCATTGTCTTCGAGAGCTGAATTGTGCTTCAAATTTATCTAGTGGCTTACAAGTCAAAATCTCTCCTGCCATAGTCTGCCTTCATGGCCATGTTCAGAAAGACTACCACCCACAGGGTCTGAAAAGATGCTGAATTAAATATTGGGGGTCCTCAGTCTTCCTACCTTCTCCTAGAAAATAAAGAACTTTTAAATCACGAAGAATCAACATTGTTCCCTGTTTGGAATGAATTTGAACTTGATCCAAGAAAACTTCTTGAGAATTTTTAATCACACATACTGTTTTGAAAGCACACTGGAGACTGTCTTGGTATGTACAGCAAGTAAGAAACAACCTTATGCTATGTTCTAGTAATACTTCATTCAAAAGGTGCCACCAAGGGGGAATGTTTTCCATTTCCCCTACCAATATAGCCTGTCCTCAAAAACCCATTCTCAGTATCTTCCAAAATACACATACAATGGTAATTTCATTTCAGCAACTCATTTCCTTTGCAAACTATTTTTAATTTATCTTTTTTCTTCTCCTTGGTGATCTGCTGACCAATGAACTTTAAAACACAAACACATGTTAATGTCTTAAAAACTAAAGATAAGTCTTGAAGATCTGAATATGTCTCCAATCTTTCAGCGCAAAGCTCTTACCCCAGAAATTTAGCTTTCTCAAATCTTCTAAGAAATCCCCCTGTGGGGTCTAGTGTAGCAAAAGTAACTGATTTATACTGATGGGAAAACATGGGAATCTCTGTATGGCCCAAGGGAATCAAATATCCATTCAGGGTCATCCCGGCAACTACTAATTCCAAAGCTTACAACCAATTCCTAGGAGCATTCCTCAGTGTCCTTATTCAAAGGACATTAAAAAAAAAACTCTATAAGTTTTATCTACAGAATTAAGTACTGAAAGTACAAGTTATAATTTTTCTAAAAATTATACAATAAATGTAATTTAGGAAGGCAGGTGAATTTATGTATTTACCTGCTGCTTTAAACTAATATAAACCCATCACCCCATTTGTGAGTACCGTAATTGCTAGTAGGAACAAAATGGTTACAGAAACAAATATGTCTTTTACGATTTAGAAGGACTTAATATCTTATTCTAGAGCTCTGCCAAGTAATAAGAGGTACTTAATAAAAAAAGTAATTAGAGCTATAGGCCAACTGATAATATCATACCATTTTTTTCTTTGTGATTTAAAAACCATAGAGATAAATTTCATCACTGTTCTATTAAATACTTATGGCATTAAAAAATTTTATAGTTACTAATTCTGAACTACTTAAAATGTCAAATGTTTTCAGGCTTCACTCACTTTTCCAATTATTACACTGGAATGACTCATTAACTGTAACATAAACAGGCTCTTTTTTACCTCCTGTTATGCCATTTCCCCAATTTTATTGCCAGAGTACCATTTTTCCATGAACCATGATGAAAGTTCATTGAAAGAAAAAAAAAGAAGCCTCAATTACACACTCTTCCTCCCCCAAATATGCATGGTCCACAGGCAAACCGAAGAAATAACGAGAACGTACAGTGGGTTGTGTACATTCTTCATCATCACACAATTCTGTAGTTTCAGGTACCACAGATGTGAAGACCTTGCCAAGAGGTACCTTGACAGAATTTTATCCTCCAAAAGTCAATTAGGAAACAAAAGTTTCTTTGTTCGTACACAGAACATACCAGATTTGGTCTTTACTAACACAGAGCCATGAGGCCCCTGAAGTAGCCAGCACTCTAAAGAGGCTTACATCATGAATTAAAAAGAAGAAAGCCTAGTTTCAGAAGTCAAATAAATACACGTATCATACATAAGTCATGTGTGCACCCCTAGGTGAAGCACTCAAACGGCTACAGCCTTAGAACTTGCCCTAGAAATTTACACGTTGAAATCTCAGACACCAACGATTTCTCAAAAAAGTAATTAAGAAGACAATCTGAATGGTCAGTGATATATTTGTTATTTAGAAATATAATTTATTATAACTTAGAATTATAGAGAAACTATTTATTAATTCTCAAAAAAAAAAATTTAAACTTTTTCTTAAACCTCAAAGTCTTTAAATTACGATGTCAATCTTAAAGGTAAATTTGGCCAGGCACAGTGACTCATGCCTGTAATCCTAGCATTCTGGGAGGCTGAGATCAGGAATTTGACACCAACCTAAGCAAGAATGAGACCCCCAACTCTATAAAAAATTAGCCAAGTGTGGTGGAGGCACCTGTAGTCCAAGCAACTCAGGAGGCTGAGGAAGGAAGAGCACTTGAGCCCAGGAGTTCAAGGTTGCAGCGAGTTATGATCAGGCCACTGCAATCTACCCGAGGCAATATAGCAAGACTCTGTCTCAAAAAACAAAAGAAAATAAAAATATTAGAAATAAATTGTTTTATTCCATTATTTTCAGTTAATTGGGGTTTTCATGAGTTAATTCTTCCTTTAAAAAGGATTTTCAGTGATAACCAGAGGGTCTCAAAAGTTTCATAATGTTTTCTGCATGTAGCTTGGGGTGTTTCTTTCTTTCTGATATTTTTCTTTTCTAAGTGACTAAAATTAAACTGATCTTAGCATTTGATGCTAAAATTCAAGACCTATTCTTGAAGACATCTGTTTAAGAAAATTCCTAAACATTTCTAACTAAAATACCCATTGAAACAATCATGGACATATTCTATAAGAACTCACCCTACCACAGGCACCAGCAGTAACACAGCTCCCCCCATCTCATGACTGGCGACTTCATGACACAGGCACCAGCAGTAACACAGCTCCCCTCATCTCATGACTGGCAACTTCATGACACATCTCCTATCCACTCTTCCCTGCTGTACTAGTTAACTTGAAAAATAGCAATGATTATAGATAAATTCTAAATAAGTTGAGTCCAAAATTTATGAGTCAATAAAAATGAAAAAATACGCTATAAGCTATAATTGAAACACTAGCCATTGAAACAAATCACAGCAAAGTCTTTATTATTTAATATTTCACCAGAAACACTCACATACTCAACTACCAATCTGAATATGCATATCTAAGATTTATGTAACAAAGTTGGATACATTTTTTTCTTACTCTTCCTACTGCCTTCAGGGACAAGATCATTCCATAAACTTTTAATTACCATGGAGGAAAGGAAAAGGTTTTAAAAAGAATAGTGAAGGACTTCTTCAAGTGAAGGTCAAATGATTTATTACTTTACAGTATTGAGGCTCCAATATTGATTATCTGAGTTATAAGAGATTTGAATTCTAAACATAGTATTAAATTTACAAAAATGAGTATTGGTAAAGCATGACTGATATGCTATGATAAAATTAAAAAAAAAAAAAATCAAAGCCATGCAATGCCAACTTCACCATTTCTAATCAACTATTTAACCGAGGGCCATGAAATCTTGTCACAATTCTTGTTGACACCTAGAGTAAGTCACCAGTTAAGTTCTAACACTGGCCTAAGTTTTCTTTAGTTTGAGAGTGTTTTGATGAGACATACAAATCTTTATTTAGAACTGAACCATTAAAAACAGTGTTATGAAAAATAAACTATTTTAACAAATGGCCATTTATTTTGAAAACAATGCTACAGTAGAATTTCAAAGAAAATGCTTTTTTGAATATTTACCCAATCGGATTTTAAATTCATTTTTTTAAACTGCAATAAACAGTGTAATGTAAATAAAATTACACCAAAGATCTATTCCTGGAAATCAAAAAAGTAAATACTATTCCAAATGGACAAGGTATTTGCATAAAATTAATTATACTGGTATGGGTGGGTGAAAGGAACTTACTTAATTATTTTGAATTCTGAATGGACAGTGCTTACATGAAAATCAACTTTCCAATGATTCAAGAAAGTTCACCAATTTCACATTTTTTAAAAGTTGCCTCTTAAAAAGTCACGGGCGGCACCTGTGGCTCAAAGGAGTAGGGCAATGGCCCCATATACCAGACGTGGTGGGTTCAAACCCAGCCCCGGCCAAAAACCACAAAAAAAAAAAAGTCAAAGGGGCAATATCACTCTTCTGTTAAGAATGTTTCCGTCATGTGAGCATGCTGAGAGAACAACTCAGTTAAATTCAAGAAGGGGGGAGCTGTGATGGGGTCGGTGGGTTCCTCCCTGGCGAGAACAATGTGCAGGTGTACGGCACACTTCCTGGGTGAGGGACACAACCACAATTGACACCTCACCTTACAAACGCAATCACCGTCACCCAGTTGTATGTACCCTCACAGTAACTGGGAATGTTAAAAAATGTCTTGTAAAGGCAACTAAAAAAACGAATGTTTCCTTCATGTAATCAGCAATTCCAAATGGTAATCTGTATATCAAAATCTGACTGGTATAGAGTAGAATATTTTACACTGAGGAAAATGTAAAATATCAGCAGAAATTTCATTCAAAATATCTAAGATGGAATTACTTATGTACTTTATTGAACATCTTATACAGATAGGATTACCTGAGATTAAATGTGCCCTCTTAGCAACCAACACTGTGGAAACTTTACAAATAATTACAAATAATTCATACCAACTGAAATATTAAAACATGTGAATAAAGTCTTTAAAAAGAAAATAAGACAGTGGCACCTGTGGCTCAAAGGAGTAGGGCGCTAGCCCCATATACCAGAGGTGGTGGGTTCAAACCCAGCCCTGGCCAAAAACTGCAAAAAAAAAAAAAAAAAGAAAATAAGAAAAATACTAACTCAAAGATCTTCTCTGTTATAGGTCCTGGCAATAATGGTATTACCTTCAGTACCATAACTCTACAGTGATGTATCTGTATGCTAAACAATTAAGACTAAATTTTATGAGAACAGCATAATTTATACACTACCTGTGTCTCACCATATCATATCGTATATTATTCGAGTCAAGGGTCAACTAACTTGTACTGTAAAGGGCCAGATAGTAAAGAATATTGTGTAGGCATGGTAGTTATAGAACAAGAAGGAAAACAATTTTAACAAAATTTTATTGATAACATTTAAAATGTAATACTAATAACAGAGTAAAATTTTTGTCATACAGGCCTACTAATATGAATGGATGACTAAAATTTGAGTTTCATATAATTATTTTACACTATAAAAAATCCTTCTTTTAATTTTTTCCAGTTAAAAATGGAAAACTCATTCTTAGCTCATGGACCATAGAAACACAGGCAGCAGGCCAGATTCAGCTATGGGCCATAGTTTGCCAAACTCTGAGTTAAATATTACATCATCTTATAGGTGATTCTATATAATTGTATTAATCCATTTTCATTCAAAAAGTAAGCCAATTTAATCTTAATATACAGACTAACTCCAATATAAAAATTGTTCATATGCGATACAAATTCCAAAATTAATTTTATAAGACAATAATTATATTTATTTCGTTGAATTAGAACTAAGTATTATGGGAATTTGATGCCATATTAGCCCGTGAGCTATCTTATCTCAGAGCTAGAAGGTGCCCTTATTAGACATTATTTGGGATTCATGCAAAAAAGTAGGAAGAATGACAATAAAGCAACAGTGCTATTAGAAATGTGAATCAAAGTACATACATCTTTCCTTTATTTCAGTTAAAGAAAAGAAAGAACACAGTGAGAAGTTAAATTCTAATTAAGTCACTGGTAAGCTGCTTGGTGAGCATTAATTATTCTCAGAGTAAGGCTCAGACTACCTGAGGCTAGAAAGCCCCACCACATGACCTGCAAGAGTAAAAATAAAGGTAAAACTCTTCCTAGCCTTACTACTTACCCCTGTTCCTTCCTTTCTGGTGAGTTGACCCTTCCCTGAAGAATGTCTGAACATTCAGAGACTGTAGATTCCTAACAGCGATTATGAAATGCCTCCCTTTTTAGTGGCTATCTCTCGGTACCAAGTAAAGGAACCAACAACAGCCAGTACAGCTCTCAAAGAGCAAGCCTTTCTACAAGAATCTGTCTCTCAACTTTCATGAAAAGGACACCTCAATATAATAACAAATTCCTCTGGAGCAAAACAGAGAGAAAAGAATTGGGGCTGGTTCAGTACTTGTGAAATGTCACACAGGCACCAGTAGGCAGAGAATGCTGCCCATTCAACCTATTTCATCTTTAGACATAGGGGTCCTTAACACAGCCAACAAAACAAGCAAGCACATGGGTCTAGTAGGTTATACGTGTTTACATACACACAGGAACTATACATGTATGTGAGCGTGTATGTGCATATGTATGTATGTGCATAGAATCCTTTTAATTACAGTCTGCCTAATCCCTGAGCTACCCTGGGTTTACAGAGTTCTGTCCCTCAACAGCTTCCACACTGGCAGCCTTGGGCTGACTCAGTAGATGAAGGATTTGCTTCTGGTGCATCTTCTGTAAATAAAGGGAAAAGGTCTTTGTGTTTCCCTGAAAGACAGACCTTTAATTTTCTTTATTTCTATCTATCCCTCTCCAATTTTAATATTGGTATTCAAAATTGATTCAGTTTTCGTTAATATAAAGTTCTACCCTGATGAATTACTGGACTGATTATAATGCTTCAAAAATGCTTATGCTAGTTGACGATTGCTTGGTCCATAACCAAATTCCAACCTTGCTGGGAAAAATAAATATTTGTTCTTTCAAAAAAGATAAAATGTGAAATACTTTCAACCATGGCTTGGTTACAAGTATATCTTCCTTTTAAGAAAAAAAAAAAAAAAAAAGATACTATCTAGATATTGAGGAATAAAATAAAAATCAGGAAATAAAATATTTTCTTTTATATATACTGCTACAAATCATACTGTCAAAATATAAACAATTAATCATTAACTACAACTTTAATTATGTAAGGTCATTTAATTACATTTTTGACACTTAAACAGTCAACTTTTGACATGTATGCATGGTAACCAAGAACTCCGACTTCAATATGTAAATGTTCGTTATGATTTAAATTTTTATAGTTTCTAAAGGGCATTAAACGACTTCTTAAACAAAGCAAAGCTGAATGAATGGAGAATAAGAACTGAAACTTTAAGGGTCAGCAAGCAGCCCGGTCAAGACAGACATGACTGTTGTACTTTGCTCAGATCTCCACAGCAGCTCACCTTCCCTCTCCTGAGAAGACACATTACAAAAGAAAGCTATTTCAAGTTGGTCTTCATCTTATGCTTTTTACTAGGCTTCAATAAAACAAACATGAACAACTAGTAGCCCAGTTAATTACATTAACATGTTATAAATCCAACTAGAGTTAGCATCTTGGAAAGCCGGGACTGAGTGCAGGCCAGATGTAAGCTCTGCTTTTCTTAAGGAAGGATGCTCGGGGTGATATGCTTTACATTGTAAGAGTGACCTCTAGTGCCTTTCTTTTTGGTTGAACTTCAGTAGTTGGAAGATGACTTACTTAAGCCTTTTCTACAAAACTTGGTTTGCATGTAGGCATCTGTATTGTTGTTGTTTGTTGCAATGTTTGCAAAGTGCTACATTACAAAATGCCAAGATTTTGACTAGGTGAAATTATGCAAATCTTATTGACTTATGAGATTTTCATAAGCCGAAATTAAAACTGAATCTTAAATACAGTGCAGCACCAGGAATGAAGTTCTCTTCTTTTCAGAATGATAGATACAGCATGACATTAAAGGAGCTCATTTTAAATGGAAACAGAATTGCAGCATCCATGGTGTGTGAATGAACATTTGGCTTTTGCTAGTAAGTTCACGTGTTTCCTACATCAGAACCCCTAGCAAAATCAAGTGGTATACTATAGCAAAAGTCTCATTACTGACCTGCTTCTCCCCAAACTAAACCTGAGACACAGCAGTGACATAAATTTCTGGACAGGCCTCACAGCCCTGTCTTAAAAAGCAAATGAGCTTTTCCTTTAAAATCCAAGAAAGATATAAAAAGTTGTATTTGCTAAACTTGTTTATCATTCATTGGGAAGGGAAATTTCTTTCATTTAGTGAATTTTAACTTTTAAAACTTTTTTCTTTCTCTAAAAAAGTGTAGATGAACGGAGTCCACCAAGTTATTTTGAATGATATTTAAATTAGAAATAAGGTTGTAATAAATCTTCCCAAACTTGATTATATTCAATCATAAATCTATGAAGTTAAAGAATTCAAGCACTACAGAATACTACTTTTGAAAGATCATCTGAATGGTTTTCCCTTAAGCAAAATGTAGAAACCAGCCCCTCTTTCAGGAGTGCTCTAAGACTCATTTCCTCAGCACTGAGAATACAGCTGTTAATACTGAGGTTTGCCTCCACCAGTTCTACTGCTCCTGAAGTCTGCAGTACATTTCAGTTATTAGGCTGCATCATTTTAAAGATGCAGCCAGCTACTGTTCTGCCAAATCGCAAACTTCAGAAATCTAAGCTTATGCAGCATAATGTCAAGTCCGTCTGCCTATTGTTTTTCTGTTAGACATAATTCCACTAAAATTCAATAATTCTTCAAAAAGGAAAAAAAAAAAAGAAGACATTTGAGGCTATTCTCTGGTTAAGATGCTAATCTGCTGTTTTAGGAGAACTTAAGCCTGCTCAATGAATATTCAAAGACAAGAAAGTAAAATTCTGCTCCTATACAAAAGGAGAAATGATACTTTGCCTATTATGACCAGACCCAAAGGAAAGACAAGAGTAAGCCAGTCATATTTGCAGGATTTTGAGCGATGCTTCATTTATAGCAATATGCTCTGCAGCAATTCCAGTCGCAAATAATAATCATAAAAATGACAGAATCAAAGTTTTGCAGAGAGCCCCCTTACAAGTTTTAAATCATTTGCTGTATACTTACAGGAATTCCCAGCTTCGACTCTGTTCCAATTTTGAGTAGATAACAGAAGTAGCATCTTAAGGACAGCTCCAGTGACAGACCTCATGTTCACATTTATTAGGCTCCCCCAAAAGATCTTGAGAGGTTCTCTGGGCGCTCCAGGTCTGTTCTCAGTCCTCTCCCAGATCTGTCTGGGTTTTTAGCACCTCTAAGTCTCTCTGTCTCTCTCTCCTTCCCTCCCTCTGTCTTTTCTCTTTCCCTCCTCTCTCTCTCTCCCTCTCTCTTTCTCTCCCTCCCTCTCTCTCCCCCACCCTCTCTCTTCCTCCTCTCTCTCTCTCACACACCCAGACCTGACTCCTCACGGAAAAGCACTCAGCATCTTTCCTAACAAGCATCCACACTGCCGAAGCCACGCCCACTCCTCGCAGCAGCGGTCCCAGAAATTGACAGCAGCATCCCTCCTTCCAAACACACAGCAGTGCAGCGAGCAGGTGATGAGAGCCGGACCCACGGCCTCCTGATCATGGGCTGCTTCCTTGGGGCTCCCTCCCCTCGCCTCTATTTCTCAATAGTCCTTAACCCTTTTCTGTCTGCTGGAGAGGTGGGTGCGGGGAGGGCTGAGGCAGTGTAGGTCTTACCTCTGGCAGAGCCAGCCAACATACTGAGCTATTCCTGATTATCCAGGAGTGCATCCAGGTAAAATTGCATTACGTTTCCAAACAAAAGCACAAAACAAGACAGAAATAAATAAGCTACATTGGTAGATCGTAGCTAAAACTATCCACAGGGGAAATACTTGCTATTGTTTTTTCTGTTTCTGTAAAACTATCCTCTTTAGCTAAGGTGCTAGATTTTATTATGGAAATTCCTCACATGGGAACCCGCATTCCTGCTTGGCAGGTATTTAAAATCATCTGGTAATAGTCTGCAACAAATAAACATTTCTTGTTTTAGTGCTTTAGGAGTACAAATCCACAAATTAAAGGCCTTTGGATAGATTTATTTTAATTAATGCATCATGCCACGCATATCCAGTAACATTCTACAATCAAATTATTTAATAACAATTCCCAAAGGCCCAAAATGGAAAATGATAGAAAATGGAAGAAAGGGACCCCCCACACACACATACACACAAATGTTCACACCAACACCAAACAATGTTGATATATAATTTAAATGGTTTAAGGAAGAAAGGAATATAAAGTTGAATTCAGAAGATCATTGATTACAGAAACATTATTCTTCTAATGACTGATCCATGCATAGATACTAATAGTTCTTAAATGGGGTATTAAAATATTTAAATAATAGCATTAACATCACTTAACAAGAAGCACATCACATAGTGTTATAGAAGATAAATAATCTATTTAAAATGAATCCAACATTTTTACTGATAATGTGCTCGATTTTATAAAAATGGAAATTTTTCTCGGTGACTAAAAATTGGAAGAAACATAGCCTTTAGCACCAAGAACCTTGCCATGGAATGAATGAACAGGGGTGGGAGGATGATAGCAGACTGTAAGAGCCAAATATACTTGCTTAGCTCATGCCTGCAAACAAAACAATTGGATATTTTTGTTTTTCCTAGTTTATAGGCGAGAAAACAAACACAGGGAATTTAAATGATTTGAAGAGGTCATAGAGTTAGTAAGCAAATGCTGAGGACTGAGCTTTGTTTTTCTGACTCAAGCTTTATTGCTCATACCCTAGGACTCAATGCCCCTCAGATCAAGAGTATACTTCTCCCTGACCCGTCAGTAGCAGCAAAATCCTGAGGCCCTAGAAAAATACAGCAGAGAAAAGTCAAAGCTTGAGTCTTTACTCTGTATTCCTAGACCTACATTCCTGATTCTTCTCAATTATAACAGGTTGAGCAAAAGTAGATTTAAACTAATTATTGATGTTAAATAATCATTGAAGCATCTTAAATTTTATTGAACACATACTATATGGCATTTGTTACTGAATTAAATAATCATATTTGATAGCGATCCTTTGAGGAAAACATTGTGCCTAGGAACAATTCCGGGCTCTCCAGAAGACAACCTGCACGCCCTGCCCCTGCCTCGTGGCTGCAGGTGGGTAAATGGTGACGTGGACAGGTCAAACAGTGAAGAGAGTGTGTCCTGCACGCCCTGCCCCTGCCTGGTGGCTGCAGGTAGGTAAATGGTGATGTGAACAGGTCAAACAGTGAAGGGAGTGTGTCCTGTACATCCTGCCCCTGCCTGGTGGCTGCAGGTGGGTAAATGGCGATGTGGACAGGTCAAACAGTGGAGAGAGTGTGGACATGCTCAACACAGGAGCCTAGGTATGAACTCAGCTTTTATTGTTGTCTTGATTAAACAACTTGATAATACTGGCCTTTTGTTTCATGTATTTTATTTTTTAGAGACAGGGTCTTGCTCTTGCTCAGGTTCATCTTGAACTCCTCAGCTCAAGCAGTCTACCCTCCCTGGCCTCCCAGAGTGCTGGGATTAGAAGCAATTAAAACATGCCCAGCCTGTTTTATTTATTTTAAAAAATAAGAGAATAATGACCAAAGAGTCATTAGAATTGAATTAAGCAGGCAACGTCAGAGCCTGGCAGTCTGGTTTAGTGTCTGCCCCGCTCTATCACCCACCAGCTGCATGCTCCTGGGCAACCGCAGCTGGATAAGCATCCCTGATGCTCAGTTTCCTCATCTGCACACCAAGGATAAGCACAGGATCAACCTCCTGGCTGAGACAATGACCTATAAAATGAACATCCCTTGCAGGCACACAATCAATGTTGCTTTGTAATCACTCTAATGCTACA
Source organism: Loris lydekkerianus (assembly GCA_963574355.1). Classification (NCBI taxonomy): domain Eukaryota; kingdom Metazoa; phylum Chordata; class Mammalia; order Primates; family Lorisidae; genus Loris; species Loris lydekkerianus. Next base: position 11,892 of record CAUYPK010160197.1, on the reverse strand, counting down.
GCTCTCTCACCTCTCACTCTAAGGAGGAGAGGAATCACAATTTGCCAGTGGGCATCACCCACTGGTGACAGAAAAGAGTTGGTCACCAAGACTTATGTTCATCTCTCCACTCCTACCATGGTTGTGTCTAACATCAGAAAAAATAAGGGAGAAAATCAGAAAGTACAGAAAATAAATTTTGCACATTTCTGTATTGCTGATTCAGACTCTTTGAATCACTTCTCCCTGTGTTTGCTTTTGTGGTTATATTTTCCACCAACTGAAAGAAACAATTGCTGGTGCTTAGGGGTTGGCATCTGCATACTGTGGGTCAGACCCTGAGACAGCACTGTAAATCAAAGCAAAATGTTGGAACTGGTAAATCTGGCTTACAATGTCCTCTTGGTACAACTTGCCAGAAAGCTGTAAGTTTCATCACCCTGGTATATGAAGGATCCTCAACTGTAGGTTAAACCAGAAAAGAATCACCAGGTCAGAGTGAAACACTGTCACATCCACAGACTTGAAAGAGATTTACATGGAATTCCTTTGTGTCCTTTTAATCTGTGACAATTGTAATGTCTCCTCTTTCATTTGTAATTTTATTAATAGTTATTTGGGTCTTCTTTTTTCTGTTAGTCTTGATAAGGATTTGTCAATTTTGTTGATGCTCTCAAAAAATCAACTGTTGGTTTTAATGATTTTTGTCTACTTTTTATTCAATTTCATTTATCTCTGCTCTAATTCTTATTTCCTTCCTTCAGCTAAATGTTGGTTTAGTTTGTTCTTCTTTTTCTAGTTCCTTGAGGTGTAAAGTTGTTGTTAATTTGAATTTTTTTTTTTCTTTCTTTCTTTTTTTTTTTATAGACAGAGTTGCATCACAGCTCACAGCAACCTCCAGCTCTTGGGCTTAGGTGATTCTCTTGCTTCAGCCTCCCGAGTAGCTGGGACTACTGGCGCCCGCCACAATGCCCGGCTATTTTTTTTGTTGCAGTTTGGCTGGGCCCGGGTTTGAACCCTCCACCCTTGGTATATGGGGCCGGTGCCCTACACACTGAGCCACAGGCGGTGCCCAAGTTTTTTTCTTATTTTTTAAATGTGTTTGCCACTATGAATCTTTTCTATACTGCTTTTACTGTATCCCACAAATTTGGGAATGTTGTATCATTTGTCTCCAGACATTTTCTAAATTCCCTTGTGATTCTTTTTAAAAATTAAAAAGCTAATTAAATTTTTTTTGAAAAATTATTTGATGTTACAATACTAGAGCATCATATACATGTATAATGCCATATATTTACCCTTAGTAGAGAGTATTATATTTTTATATGGTTTCCTGTTGCTACTTACCATCCTTTCACTTAACCTTGAAAAAGTCCCTTCAGCATTTCTTTTAGGGTATATCTAGTTGTGACAAATTCCCTCAGATGCTTCTCTGGCAAAGATTTCATTTATTTTTCCTTTTGAAAAGGACAGTTTTGCTGGATATAGCATTCTCAGTTGGCAGTTTTTCTCTTCCAGTACCTTATAGGTAGCAGCCCACTTCCTTCTTGCCTACAGGGTTTCTGCTGAGAAATGTGCTGATAATGTAATAGGAACTCTCTTTTATATAGTGAATCATTTTTCTCTTATTTCTTTCTAAGTTCTCTGTTTGTAATTTTCAACAGTTCATGATGTGTTTTGGTGATACCTCTCCAGAGTTAACCTGGTTGGAGTTCTTTAAACACTAGAATTTGTGTGGCCATTTCTCCTTTAGATTTGGGGAGTTTAAGATCACTCTTTCGTCAAGTAATTGCTCTGCTTCTTCTCTTTTTCTTCTCTTTCTTCATTTCAAATACTTCTGTTGATGGTGTCCCATAAATCCCTCAGTGTGCCTTTATTTTTCTTCATTTTTCTTCTTTTTAGTCCTCTGCTTCAGTAATTCTGAATGTACTGTCTTCAAATCCACTGGTTCTTCCTTCCACTGGTCAAGTCTGCTGCTGAGTCCTTCTGGTGAATTTTTCAACTCAGCTATTATATTCTTTCACTTCCAGTATCTCTGTTCAGTTCTCCTTCATAGTTCTTCCCTTTGTAGATATTCTCATTTGGTTCATGCACAGTTTTCCTAATTTCATTGTCTATACTCTCTTTTAATTCATTGAGGACCCTTATGAAGATTATTTTTAATTCTTTGGCTGGCAATTCAGGTATCTCTGTTTCTTTAGAGTTGATTTCCAAAAAACTAACATTTTCCACTGCTTTTTTGCATGCTTCTTTATCTCCTGTTAAGATATAGGCAAAAACCAGCCATCTCACTCAGTCTTTGTGATCCAGTTTTGTATAGGGAAGACTTTCAACATTCAGACAGGCTAGAGACTCCGGAACCCTTTTGAGCCTTTTCTGAGGACATGCTCTCTCTGGGCTTGTGCATGTCACCTCATTAAAGAGGTCTACCAGTTCCTACTCAGAAGCTCCCTCCTAGTGTCTTTGTGTGGTACTGCAGACTTTGGTAGTAGACAAATCATGTTATCACTTTCGTTCTCAGCAGCCTCAACCGGGCTCCCTATAGAAATCAGTTCCACAGGCAGCCCCATAAAAAGACAGGATGATGAATGTAGATTTCACTCTTCTACTTATCTTGCCCAACAGAGGTTGAGAGTTTCTACTAATCACACTGCACTGTACCAGGGGAAGGGTGCTAGGGAATGAATTTTCTACCAGGAATTCATACAGTTGGCCTTATGCTTGCCTGGGGTACAGGATATTCTTACCTGGTTTTTAGATTTTACATAGACGCAATTGGGCATGTACTGTTGTTAAGTTGATGTCCCCGTGGGTACAGGAGCATCCGAGGTTTTCTATTCCACATCTTGCCAATGTCACTCCCCCAAATTGATATTTTTTAAAACTAAAATATAGTGAAGTTGTAATTTTTTTTGCCAAAATCCCTCTCAAATATATTTATTCTGAATAATATAAATAATGTTTTGTATACTATGGCCAGTAAACATACAAAAATAATCACTGTAGGGTTTAAATCTCTGTGAGGTTAATATATTATGAATAGTATTTATTTCTTTGTTATATTTTTAGTTAAGGGATTTGACACTCTGTAACATGAGTACATTTTCATTGTATATTGCCCTAAGTGCTACTGTTTTATTTTCCTTTTTTAATCAGTGTGCTGCAGATAGTGTAATTGATGACTTCGATAATAACACATATATTGAGTTTTGCAACTTTACAAACACCCAAAACTCTAGCAGAACACTTTTGCTATTAACATCTCACCTGACACAACTCTGCCATAATAAAAATTTGCTTAGCAAATTAGGATAAAAATTATAGGTAATACTAGATATTCTCTTTAGAAATATAGTAATAATGAAAAAGATGTGCAGTTTGTTATATTGAATTGCAAATTTATTTCCTTTTTCCCTTATTATTGAAGAAACTTTATAATTTTTGCTTAACTAAACAAATTATACACATGTATGTGTATGTTTGTGTGTATATGGACACATACATATAAAATAAGCATACATATTTACATATATTCAAGTTTACTAATATCTTGGACTGACATATTTAATATGTTGTTACATCCAGAGTATTTTTCATCTCAGGTATTCTAACTCTTATCTTTAAAATCTCAATTCACATCCTTTTTATTTCTTCTGTGGTACTACTTAAACTTTTTAGCCTATAGAACAAAATTATATTGTGTTAATGTCCTTATTTGCTCATTCTAGCATCTGCATTGGATTATAAAAATAAAATTAGACTACTTTTGATTATCGTCTTCATTATGGGTTGCATTTTCTTCATCTTTGCATGCCTAGTGATATATAATTGGATGCCAGACACCATGTGAAATCTATGATATTGATTGCTAGATTTTTGTATCCCTATAAATTTTGAGTTTTGCTCTGGTCTACAGGTATTTAAAAATAATTTTATCTATTTATATTTTGCTTTTATAGTTTTTTAGGTGGTTATAAGGTAATCCTTAATCTAGGGCTAATTATTCCTCCCCACTAAGACAAGACTTTTCTGAGTATTCTATCTAATTCCCTGTAAATTTCGAATTTTTTTATTGTCTGGCTGTCAGGATAAACACAATTCTCACCCTTGTGAAGGTAACAAGACTCTTCCCTAATAGTTTTTAATGCTTGTTCCTGGTATCAGACAGGCTCTTCAGATACACATGCCGATTAACATGCTGCTGAATGCTCAAGAGCATTCACATACTTATATTTATCCATAAGATGATACAATACGAAGAGTTTTCACTGCCTTTGCAGAGATGGGAGGTTAGAAGAGGAGAACACAGAGTTTAACATTTCGTCTAAAGCCATTAAAAACAATTTGTCTTTTAAAAAACAATTTGCTTCAATGTTTCTTTAAGGTCAGCACTATGTGAGTGCGCTCCTCTCTAATTCAACATCATAAGGCATCAGAACACCCATATTCACTGAAAAACAGGTTACTCTATATGGTCGTTCTTGATTTAGATGCTTCTTTGATATAGAAAGTAAGTCTGAGCCTAAATCAAGGGTTAAACTTTACACATAAGAACAATAGGTACATAAAATTAGGGTGAGATTTCAGGAGTGAGAAAATAATCTTTGATTTCTTCAAATTTTAAAAAATATATTTGGCATAAAACAAAACACTTAACTCCTTAAACAGAGATAATAATATGCTTAAAATCCAAATGCACTTGAAAGGGGGAGATTGTCTTAGATCAAACCGCGTCAGAAGCTCAGCCATTTTCCTAGGAACTGACCATGATTTATGAGAGGGCAAAGATTATCTGGTTCAAGAGGGCTGGACAAAAAAAGAAGAAAATCACAAAGGGACCAAGGGTAGAGTGTGGTGAGGGATTGGGGCTATGAAGAAAGGGATAATTAGTGTCCAAGACAAATGTGCCTCCTGTACAGTCTCATCTCTGTGAAAGCCTGTGACTGGAGCATTCAGAATTCCACTTCCCTGATACAAAAAGCTTCTCCCAGTAGGGATGCATAGTATTAGAAAATATCATGCTTACATTTGTGATGTCTTTATAGTGAAGTGATTTAAGCTTAAGGGAACACAGTTACTGTACAAAACAAAGAATTTAGTAGATAAGAACACTGAAAATTTTTTATATCTACCAGCATTTATGTTTTACAACTTCAAACTGCCTTGTGGAAAGTTTCCATTTCTCAGAATAATGAAGCAGAAACAATTTTGGCCTCAGGCGGGTCCAGGGAAATCAAATCCACCTACCACCTAGATCTTCAGATCCACAACACACAGCAAGTTTCATGCCTTGCAGCTCATGTTGCCTTAAGGGAGCAATTCTCTACTTTCCAGTAGAAAACTACTGTTATAGAAAAGTAAGGGGTTAATCTCCTATAAGTAAAACTGGTTGTTACTTTTGCTAACATGGTAATGGTGTCATTTTTACAGTAGCAGGGGAAAAAAAGAGTGTATTTACAGGGTTCACCTGAGTTTTTTAGGTCATTTTCCATGTCCTAAGTACTTCTCAGTTATAGGCTGCGGAGTCAGCCCTATCAGGTGGACATAAGCACAAAGTCATTATAACTTGACCCACCATTCAATATGGTAGCCCCTAGCCATATTAAAATTAGAGTCAACTATTCATTCCTTCTGGCCATATTTCAAGTGCTTGTTAATAGCACATGTGGGCTGGGCATGGTGGCTCACACCTGTAATCCTAGCACTCTGTGATGCCGAGGCAGGTGAATTGCCTAAGCTCAGGAGTCTGAGACCAGCCTGAGTAAGAGACCCTGTACCTACTGAAAATAGAAATACTTAGCCAGGTATTGTGTCAGGTATTAAGTCCAAGCTACTCAGGAGGCTGAGGCAAGAGGATTGTTTGAGGTTGCTGTGAGCTATGATGCCACAGCACTCTACCCAAGGCAAGAGAGTGAGATTCTGTCTCAAAAACATAATAATATTAATAGTACATGTGGCCAGTAGTTACCACATTAAATAAAGCAGATATAGAACAATTCCATTATAGCAGAAAGTGCTGCACTAGATGTTTGCAAAGCTGGGTAAACTTTTATAATATGCCAAAGTTTCATGAAAAGTATTTAATAGCAAACTTCCTCCCAAAGTTACTGAAATTACGCACATTAAAATTTCAGATTGTAAAGTCTCAAAAGAGAAAGAACATCTCTTTGATCTTTAAGGATGAAAAGTAAACTCAATTGACTGAAATAAAACACCTGGACTACCCATAGTTAGTCTTTTGGTGGTGTTGAATACTCTCACTAAGGTGATAAATAAAAGTAAAAGATTACACAAGGGGTTAACTTCTTAAGAGCTTACAATGAATAGTCCTCTGAATACAAACTGTTGCAAACACTCCCCATGTTCACTGCAGTTTATTCACAACAGCTATGATACAGAATCAACCTACAGAATTAACCCTTCATTTGTTGAAGTAACCATCAACAAATGAAGGATTTTTTTTAAATGTGGCATATATACACAATACTATTTAGTCTTAAATAGAAGGAAATCTGGAATTTACAATGAGCCTGAAAGATATTATGTTAAGTGAAATATGTCGAGCACAGAAAGACAAATACCATGTGATTTCACTTATTTGGAATCTAAAGAAGCTGAACTCATGGAGAGAGTAGAATGGTGTTTATTAGAGGCTGAAGGAGATGTTGGGAAGGGAAATGTTGGTTAAAGGAAACAAAACTTCAGTTAGGCAGAATAAATTTAAGAGATCAAATATGCAAAGGGTTACCATAATTAATAACAATTGTATTCTTAAAAACCACTAAGAGGGCAGATTTTCAGTGTTCTTAAGGCTAGGCATGGTGCCTCATTCCTGTAATCCCAGCACTTTGAGAAGCTGACCCAGGAGGAGCATTTGAAGCCTGACATTTGAGATGAGCCTGGGCATGAACATGGCAAGATCCCTGTCTTTACAAAAATTGTTTTCAAAAATTAACCAGATATGTTAGCACCTGCCTGTAGTCTCAGCTACTCAGGAGGCTGAGTGAGAGGATTGCTTGATCCCAGGAGTTTGAGGCTACTGTGGGCTATGATGGTGCCACTGCATTCTAGCCTGGGTGACAGTAAGACGCTGTCTCTAAAAATAAAATTTTAAAAAGTGTTCTTACCATGAAAAGCTGACAATTTGTGAGGTAATATATATGTTAATCGGCTTAATTTAACTAGTCCGCTATGTATATGTTAATTGGTTTGATTTAATTATTCTAAAACATTATGCTGTACACGAAAAACATATAATTTTTACTTGCAAACTAAAAATTAAATAAGTAAATTAAAAAAGCCTAAACTAGTGCATACACTCTGGTTCAAATTTTAAAATTAAGTGGCTTAGATGTAAAAAATTTAAAAATCTAATAAGAGCAAAAAATAGAACAAAAATGACTGTAATTAAGATTTAGAGAAAACTGTGATCAAGGTGGGAAAAAATGGTGAAGAAAATGAGAGCAAGAGCAAGAGCCCTGAATTTCAGTTCCTTTCACCCGCTACGGCAAATCATTGACTCTTTCTAACCCTTTGTATTACCACGACCCTTTCAGGTTGGTTGTGAATATTACTTGGGAATAATTAATGCTAAGCATCTGCCTGGGTCCTGTAATACATGAGGATTTGATAAGTGAATCCCATCATTAGTGTAAAAATAAACCCAAGAAAATTTTTTTAAAAACTTTCAAGTGCACTAATTATAATGATAAATGTATTGATGTCACTAAATTTAGTCCAAATGGAATGTTTAATATGCTCACCTTTACACTTTATTTGCCAGAGGTCAGTGTGGAATAATGTTAAATTTGACCCTTTTGAGTTCCTGTAGTACTATGTGTATTTGTTATATTTTCGAATGATGTCACCCCAAGTCAATTTTAGCACTGAAACATTGTATTACTGAAATCCATTATATTGATGCTTTCTTCATTGAAACAACTACTCACAAAACAGTGTGAGCATTTTCAACTACATCTTTCCAAAATTATTTTACTTCATTGAATGTTCAGATTAAATTTGAAACTTGATGAATGAAAAATCTCTATTTAAATACCAGTGAATACAGATCCACTGTCAGATTAGCATCATTACTTATTCTATTTCTTGTGGTTGTGCTTCTGCTTAACTCTTTACTTCTTATAACAGTGAAACACTGCATATATCTGTTACATTACATATCTATATAATCAAAAATATATGTATATCTATATGCTTATATATAGTTATATATTTAGCAATATTTCAAGTACGTCAGATCCTGGATATATAGTTTTATAGATACTGTCTCTGTATTTGACTCATTTTAATCAGTGACTCTCTTAATTTAATTAAACAGGTAAAAGGAAATTTTAAGAAACTCCTAGATTCCCTTGAAAATATCTCATGACACTATACATTTGCATATTTCACTTGGTTCTCATACTATAATGTAATCTGTTTCCCCCTCCGCTTAAATATGGGCTGTGCTTATAACTTGCTAGATGGAAAAAGGGATTTGACTTCAGTATGAGAACTGAATTTGCAATGTCATGGTGCAAAAACAGGTATACAAGGGCTGTCCAGAATGTATAACTAGACACTGTTAATACTATTATTCATATTACATGGCTGGATACTTTCAGCACAGTCCTTGTATACTGTGATGGGAAGAATGTATAGCCATTAAACAATTTATCTCATGCTGAGTCTTCTTTTCATTATAATTCTTCACTGGTTATTAACATACTCTCAAATGAAAGGAAGTATTTTATTTCAATCAAATTTTGCTGAACAAAAATCACCTCAAAATGTCATGATTTATTATTCAATGATTTATTATTTCTCATACTTCTGATGGTTAACTGGACTAGAAAATCCAAGATGGCCTCTCTCTCACATTCGGTAGTTGGGTACCAGAAGTAGCACTTTGGGTCTCCCGGACGTGGCTGGGCTGTCTGTTTTACATAGTGGCCTTCCTGGCAATAGTCAAGGATGATGAAGGTATATTTTTTAAACCAAACTCTTGTCATACTATGCATGCATTCTATTCATTGCATTCTATTCAACTGATTAATTGGTCAACTGATTAATTGGTTGAGGACTTTGAGCAGAAGGATAGGCGTGAATACCTACCCCAATGCATTCTATTCATCAACTCAAGTTACAAGTCCAGCCCAGATTTAAGAGGATGGAGAAACAGAGTCTACATCAGGATGAGAAGAGCAGCAGTGTCATGTAACAAAGAGAGGTATATACTGGGATTTGAAGAATTTGTAGTCATTAAACGATCTAGATCATGCTGAGTCTTGTTTTCATCTTTTCATTATTTTTCTGACAAATTTATATGACAACATGATGAGACATTATTTGGATCTGTATGACTTTAACACATAAATACAAAAGGTAAATTTGGCAAAAGTACGTTTGGTCTTAATTTTTCCAAGGGCCTTTCTTAATCTTTTGATATTCAAATCATTATCTTTTGAGATTTGAAATAAATTTGCATTTAATTTTCTGTGTATATATAATGTTAACATCTTATACTCAACAATGAACTAACTTAGGAAATGACCTGACACAGGAGTGAGGGGGTCTGTGCAGGTGTTAAGAGAGAATGGCAGTTGAAAGGGGCCTAATTTTATAAATAATCAATTTTTTAATAGCTGTTTTGTATTGAGAATTTTGTGTCTCTACGAAGTCTTATAATTGTAGACCTGAAATCATCGTTAGTTAATGAGGACTTTTCTCATCCAAATTATTTTTTAACTCCTCATTTTGTATTCAACATTGCACTACTGCACTAGGTTCAAATATGGATAAGCAGAACCATTCCATGAATTTCAAAAACAGGGATACAGGGTGGAACAAGAGAGGCAAAAAAGCAGCTCAGACTCTTTGATTGTCTTATCACTGTACTGAGCGTTTACCAGAGTACCTGCCTCGGGGCCCAGGACTCACAGGCAGCAATGGGCCTTTATGTGAGCAACTCGCAAGCAAGTTCTGTTGTAGTGAGTACAGTCATCAAGCAAAAATGAGGTGGACTCAGACTGAGTCTGAGAAAGACGTACCATCAGTTGGGAAATCAGAGGAGGTTAAAAAAACTGCATTTTGAATGTTAGGCAGGCACTATATGGGCAGGGGAAGATATTTCCAGAGAGAGGAAATGACTTTGCTTATAGGCAAATCTAAAATGGAAATTTGAACAGCTGATGTTTCTTGAGTGGAATAGCCTTCAAAGGGCTTGCTATTAATAGGAATAAGAAATTTTTGTTAAGAAGTTGAAGTTCAATCTAATTTGGATTTTCATGAAAGGCAGCATCTCTTTTCAAATATCAACAAAACATTTTAAACTTTTCCCTATTTAAAAAACAGGCAAGAACTCAACATGTTTCCATGTTTCATAGTAGTTCCCACGAATTATATCCCTGACCTCCCTAACTTTTAAGAGAGTTTACCTGAAGCACAGGGCATTGGCTCAGTGGAGCAGCTGCTAAGTTCCACTAAGACTGCACTTTGTAGAAGCAAAATAAATTTGTGGTACAGCTATCTCCCCTGTGAGGAATACACTAGAATATTTGGCATACACTTTCTCTTTCTTAAGTAGCTTCTAAAAGCATTATTCTGTCCAGAATGACAGAAATCTCTCAGGTCACTGGACCAGGGCTGGAAACCGCCTCAGGATTTACATACCAGTAGAAGTGACCTTGCATTGAGGCTGGGCTGTGAACGCTGTAACCTTGGGAACTTTATCTGTGAAATAAGAAGATTTGAATAGATGATCTCCAATGCTCCTTTCAGCTCTGATAAGGTAAAAATGTTATGAAAAAGCTTTAAAGATGTTTGAATCAAAGTGCAAGGAAGAATGCATGCAGAATTTGCTCTCGGTTTATTCTAAATATGTAAAAATGTCACTACTTCTGTGCATTTTGGTATTATCTGTTCTCTTATTAATTTTCCAATGGAAGCTATAAAGATGTTAGAGGAGGGCGGCGCCTGTGGCTCAAAGGGCACCAGCCCCACATACCGGAAGGGGTGGGTTTAAACCTGGCCCTGTCAAAAACTGCAAAAAAAAAAAAAAAAAGTTAGAGGAGACAAATCATTGCTATGGAAGTTAAACCTGTGGGTCTTAGAGAATGGTAACACTAAACAGCTGCTGGGGACGAGCACCTGCCATGACTTTGGAACCTACATGCAAAGTGATCTTGAAGAACTCCTCTTTCCTCTCCACAGCTATCTGTGGCACACCGACATGGTGACGAGACATCTAATGTCAGTCTCTGCACCTTTGTGTTTGTACGACATAGGACACATAAACTAACTTTCCTGACCTTAGTTTCTTCTTTTATCTCATATGTAAAATAGAATCAGTCATAATCTTTGGTTCATAATTCCCCATCAACAAGAGTTTATGTATGACTGTCATTAATTTTTATTTTCAAAAAGTGATGAATATAAAATTGCAAATATAAAGAATACCAACATTCCTTTTTCCCCCTTGTTTTTGAAGTTATGAAACAAACCATACTGAACGCAGTCGGGTGTTTCAAATTTTCACTCAAGAGCATGTTAACTAAGAATAATATTTTTTGTCTTGTTGCCCTTGGTAAGTAGTTCATTCATTTTCTTTTCTTTTTTTTTTTTTTTACATCAATAAACATATAAATTTTTTATTTTTTTATTATTAAATCATAGCTGTGTACATTAATGTGATCATGGGGCATCATTCACTGGTTTTATTTCATCACAATGGTTAACATAGCCTTCCTGGCATTTTCTTAGTTGTTGTGTTAAGACATTTACATTCTACATTTACTAAATTTCACATATACCCTTGTAAGATGCACCGCAGGTGTAATCCACCAATCACCCTCCCTCTGCCCACCTCTCTCTCCATCCCCTCCCTCTCCTCTTTCCCCCTATTCTTAGGTT
>CAUYPK010160196.1:0-17972 GCA_963574355.1 Loris lydekkerianus | reverse complement strand
CTCTACCTAGATACAGCCAATGTGGTACCATGCCACTGGCCCGACCCTGTCACTCACCTCTTCCCCCGCCTTCTTTCCCTGCCCCTTCTCCACAATAAAAAAATAAATAAATTCAAAAAAAAAAAAAAAAAAAAAAATAATAATAAGAAAAAAAAATTAATGATTGTTTTACCTAGGTAAAAATAAGGGGAAAAAATGGGAAAACATACCAGAAACAAACTCAAATGACAAATAAAATTCCAAAGTAAATTTTTTACAATATATAATATAAATATATGATCATTATACTTAGTATAGAAAGTGCTTTTAAAAGTTGAGATGAAAACCTATTTTCTAAGAAATAAAGAAAAGATGTGAACAAAGAATCCACAACAAGAGATCTAAATTGGGCCTTGAATATATGAAACAAAGTTCAACTTCACTTGTTATGAGAGAAATGTAATGAAAAGTACTTTGAAATTCCATTTATTACACATGGGATTAGAAAAATGTTAGAAGCTGGAGAATTGGCAGGACTGTGAGAAATCAGGCAGAGTTTGTATACTAAAATGAAAATTGGTGCAATTCCTTTGAAGAGGAATTTGGCAATATCTAATTAAATTTTGCTTCATATGCTTTTTACCTTTCAACTCAGCCATCCTTCCCTTAGAATATCTCTTACAGATACAACTGCAGAATCAGAAGCACCCATATTACACAATTTAGACAAACATTATTTGTAATTGGAAAATATTAAAAATGAATCATAGGAGATTGGGTGAATAAACTCTGGTGCAAACACACAATTTAGAATGTATAATTATAATGCACAGCTATAAAAATTGAATTTCCGTGAACTGTTGTGAAATTATTTCCAGGATATATTGTCAAGTAAAAACAACACCAAATATGTGTGCATGTGAGGCCCATATATAGTGTGCATGCATATATCCTTTGTTTAAAAAGAAAAAAATGATAGTGTGCACATGTATGTGTGTATACATATGTTATATATATTTTATACACTTATCTTTGAAAAAGAAACACAAGTAGATAACAATTAAATTCATCATTAACAAGAGGGTAGGAGAAAGGAGGTAGAGATGTTACCTATTTTACTTTTGTTTTGACTTTTGTATGCATGTAAATAATCTACATTTTAAATAAAAATAAAATTATTTTTGGTAAGTTAGTTTTAGGTACTAATGGAAAGGAGAAATATAGAAATAGAAGTAAATTTGAATCAATAAATTCAGATGCATTTCAAATAAATACCACAACCACACCCAAAATAGGAAAAGAGATAGAGAAAAAGAAACAGAGAAAGAGAGAGAAGAAGAGATAGTGTTGGAGGGAGGGGGGAAGGAATGGAATAATATGAATTACTTATGAAAATAATATTTGATCATATATAATGTGCTGTAAGTCTTTCATGAGAATAAAAGTTATAAAAAAATTCATCTCTATTAAAAAAGTTTACTTTTCAGGGCTACAAGTAAAAAATCTTAAGTAGTTTTAGATGTATTATAAAATTGAGCAAAAGATGATATGTTTTGGTATTTTATGAGCAAAAATTCTCACTGAGATAAAAGAAATGACAAAATGAAAAGAAGCAAGAAAGAACCAGGTACTTGTGCATTTTCATTGAAGTCATCACTCTAAATTAATGATTTTGAAAATACATATGTGCACATTGTATGCACATTCACATGTACATGCTAAGTAAATGTACCTATGCACGGCTGTATGTGCATGTATAAGTAGTGTGTTATGTATATGTGTACATGCAGACATATGTTTTCTAGCTCTGTCCTTTATAAAGGTTAGGACAACTCTGACATCAATAGCACATCAAGTGTCTGGACACTGACCACTAATACCATTTTCATTAATAAAAAACAAGAGGTCCTGAGAAAAGTGTGTCCTATGCAACCAAGATTATGCACGAGACAAGCCTAGGAGGCTGTCGCTCAGAAAATAAGGACCAGATAAGAATCCTGAAGTGGGGCATGGTACTGGTCAAATATGAAAGAATTTGAACAACAAAATACTTTTAACACATGATGAACAAACAATTCAAATATACATGTGTTAGTTCGTACAGATAATAAATCAAGAAATAAGAATATTAGCACATGATAGCAAAAGAAGGGAAAGGGGATGACAGTGAAAAAACAGCATTTTGCAGCTGTCATCTTCAGAGCGGATCAACAAGTATTCTCAATGGAAACAAGAAATAGGCAGACAGGATAATAAGAAGCAAGTCATTTGCATATTTTTAAAGCATTTCTCTATTGACCACTAATAGTGGCAAGTGCAAAATAAACACTGTAAATATGAGGAAGAAATCAGAGAAAACCTTGATAAACTCATCAAAATTAACATGACGAATGAGAGAGGCAAGCGTTGTGTGCTCCCAATGTCATTCCCTGAGAAGAACAAAACCACACTGGTTATAATCCGGCCAATAATCCATGACATGATTGGAATAGTGAGAAGACTCAAAATAAAAAAATTTCTATTTAAAAAGGGGGAGAGGGAACACTGCTCTTCAAAAAAAGTCAAATTTATGAAAGAAAGACTTTGAAAACTTTCCAGATTAAAGAAGGCTAATGTGGTGTAACTAAATGCAATACCTGTCATTAGACACAATCTTATATTGTAGAGAGGAAATAGAAGTTGAATTGTAGGATCTTTTAACAAAATTGAAATTTGGATGACATGTTTGATAAGATGATTGAAAAAATACTAAATTTACTGAATATATAGTTATACTGTGGTTTTATAGAAAAATATTGATATTCTGAGAAATTACAAACTGAAGTATTTACGGGAAAAGGCTGTGATTCATGCAACTCAGTCTCACAACTGGGTAAAAGCGAAAGGGAGATTCACAATGAAAAGAAGAGGCAGTGATAAGGCCAATGAAATAGTAAGGAACGGTGAATTGGACTAAAAGGAGTATAGATTTCCTTTGTGTTATTCTTATTCTTGCATTTTTTCCATAATTTTGAAATTATGTACAAATAAAATTTTAAACAACAGAAAATGTGATGGATTTGTTACCATTTTTAAACAAGTTTAAGAAAAAATGTAGGATAAATGGATTGGCTGAAGATGATTTTGATGGGCAAGTTACTAGAAATACAGAATGTGTATTTATCTTTAAAATATACTTTGTTCTGCTATACAACTAAAGGGAGCTTTCCTTCAAAAGAAATATGTGAATCTGACATTTTTTATCTGTATCAAATCTTAAGAAACCCTTTGCTTAGGCAGAGTGTTCTTGGCTAAGCAATCTGGTATCCAAGTAAGCATAACAAGGAGCTGGAAGAGAAGCTGTTGTAAAGGTAATAAAAAATGAATTCCAATAAGAATTTACTGTGTATTTTAGCAGGTTGTTTTCCTTCATACCTCTGAAGAGCAAGAGACCGGTTAGTCTTAGAATGTCACACAAAAATCACCCTAACAGATGAATATTGCCTCTCACATTATGTGAGAGGGTAATAAAGATGACTAGTAAAATAGTAAACAGGTGGAATATATCTCAGGTGTAAAATAATAATGAAAACTGGTGAAAACAGACAAATCAACATTAGACTTCCTTATAAAAACCAACCCTTTAATTTGTCAGTTTTGTAAACTTAGATGATTTCATCACCTGATAGGTGACCAAGAACTAACACCATATTTCTACATTATAAAAAAAGTCCTTTCACTTCTAAGCTTTGGGAATGACATTTTATAATGAAATTCAATATAGAGACAGTGTAGATTTTGTAATTTAAATCTGAAAATAGAGGCCCAATTGTGAATTTCTTAAATGCAGTATGATCTATTTGTATTTTTTCGTGCTAAATATTTAGTGTTCAATACGCATGCATTTTCATTATTTATTAAATAGTTTTTAGATATTTACTCTTTGCAAGTCACTGTGTTAATTCCTTGGGATGTAATAATGAACAAAATACATTCCCTAACATGGATAAGCTGAATTTAGTGAGAGAGATGAACAATCTGGCAATTTGTATTGACTGTGGAAGTATTTATTACAGTAAGCACGAGGGATTTTACCACAGAAATATAAAGAAGTAGCAAATAAAATAGGTTTGGGGAGTCAGGAAATATTTTGACTACGGAAAATAAATATTTAAACCAGGAAGATGAGTAAGAGTTTACCCATTATTAGAGAAAAAATAGCCTCAATGTGTGGATATTGTAAGGGGTGAGAAGTGTTTTAGAACAGGCAACGAGCATGCACACAGGGGCAGAGGCAGAGAGAGTGAGTGAACTGGGACCCGCAAATCAGACGGGAGAGGAGGGGAGAGAGGAGAATCCAGAGAGCTCAACAGCAAGAGCCTTGGAGCTACAGGGCTGAAACTTTATAATAGTAAGCAGGTCTGCATTTCTCCATAAATATTTATCAATTAACTACTAAGGTTTTGTATAGTTTTGAGTGTAGTAGTAGCCGTCTTGCCTTTCTGGAGCTTTTGTTATGGACTTTAGATGAGAGAATATA
This sequence comes from Loris lydekkerianus, assembly GCA_963574355.1. Lineage (NCBI taxonomy): Eukaryota > Metazoa > Chordata > Mammalia > Primates > Lorisidae > Loris > Loris lydekkerianus. The sequence goes on along the minus strand of CAUYPK010160196.1, from coordinate 13,474 downwards.
GCAGTCAAAAAGCAGATAAAGAGCCTGACAGTGAAAAATAAAGGGATCAAGTCATTTGCATAATACTGAATAATAAGTATAGTGTATGTGTCCATCCCTAAGTAGTCATAATATGTTGACATAATATGACAGATTTTGGAGATAGAGCAACAAACAGAAACTAATATACATAACATAAGGATATTATGTGTATAATATATGTATTTTTTAATTTCAGGCTAATATGAGGGTGGCTTTGGGAAGGTTAAAGTACTCATTGTAGTTGGTTTCTTCACCCAGGAATTGTGCCATATACCTACACCGTGTACCTGTTGGGGGGTACTTACAGTTACGTGAGGGATCGTGGAGTGGCTGGCATCACAGGTGTAAGCCCGCTCCTGAAATGGTATGAAAGCAAGAAAGGGCTACAAGCTCATGGTGGCAAATAGTGATGTTTATTTCCAACCAGCTTAAATAGCCAGCTAGTCAGGTACACACTGTTGATCTATAATCACACAGTACTTTACATAACATATTGTAAAACTTGATTAACCTTTTCTTGGTGTTTACTAGTCTACTAATCAACTGATACACATTTTTCTAACCCCACAATAACTATCACATGAGACATATGTCAGCTGCTTTGCTCCTGAGCTGATAAGTCACAAGAACACAATAAAGAAAGAGTAAATTATTCCTTTAAATCTCTGGAAACCCATAATGACCTGAGGGGCAGAAACTTAGTACCTCGCTTAACCATGGTCTGGAGGCCGTTCAGCTTATTGATTACATGACTTGCATGCATCAGCCTCTGGGCTGTGTCTCTGGGAGTGGAGTTTTCTGGTCCAAAGGAGCAATCACATACCGAGGCAGCCAGGCCTGTAAGGAAAACTTTTTGTCAGTGAGAAATTAAAATTGCTTTTCTCAGGCAGCTTGGGCACAGAGCATACAGGCTTTTAGCCTATAACTTACCGAACCTGTTCCCCCATACAGGGTGGGTGGCTTCGGGCTGCTATACCAAGGGACCTGGAGCAACTTCTGCTTTGCCCCCTGGGGGTGTTGGTGTGGCAGGATACGGGGATGTTTGGGCTGGAGAGCCAAGTGCCACGGAGAGGGGCAAGCCCAGCAGCTGAAGCCCATGGGTCCCTTAGGAAGTTGAGGGAGACCAGGGCACAGCCCCAGCCACTTCCCGAGCCACCACTTCTTTCCTCTTATTTCAAAGTGCACTGCCCTCCATGCCACACACACAACTTCTAAAACTGAGAATGACCCTGCTAAAAGGTTCCCCCATTCAGGGCTGAACAGGGTCCCCCATTTCATAGGTCTGGGCAATTTCAAGAAGGGAATGGGGTCATTCATCTTGCCCCCAGAGGAAGGGACTGTCTCCATTTATTTGCTACCAAGTCCTGGCCAAATGTAACCACCAAGGACCATGCACCTAAATATAACCCTAGACAAAGGACGCAGACAGAGAACTTGTGAACTGGGTCTTTCCCTCTGTCAGGAGCCTGGTGCTATTTCTGTATTCTTTTCTATATAATAAACTCTATCTTACCACTGATCTGTGGTCTGTGGATTCATTCTTCAAATCCCAGAGAACAAGGACCTACTGAGGAACGAAATCCCAGTAACATTCTACCCCTATTTTAATTTCTCTTAACTTTTCTCTCATGTGAGTATGTATTTGTTAATCCACTAGTTTCAAATTGGTACGAAGTACATGTGATGTTTTGTTTTGTTTTGTTTTTTCCATTCTTGGGATACTTTGCCTAGAAGAATATTCTCCAAACTGTCCAGGTTGCTACAAAAAATACAAAACCTCTGACTTTTAAAATAGCTGAAAAAAAGACATTTTGCAATAAAGACAGTTGCACTGGGATGTTTATAGCAGCACATTTTACAATTGCAAAGATGTGGAAACAACCCAAGTGCCCCTCAGCACATGAATGGATTAATAAGGTGTTATATATGTAAACCAATATATCTTTAATTCTCTAGTGTTTATGATTTAATGGGGAATTGAAAAACTAATGAAAATAAACTGTTATTTAGTCTTAAGTATGTGCCAGGCCCTACTTTAAATACTTCAGAAATGTTAATTCTTTTAATCTTTATAAAATCTAATTTGTAGATGAATAAAACAGACACTGAGACATGGGCGAAAAGCCTATTTAACAGCCTTTAAAACAGTTCCATTTTGTGAGTGTAAGTTTGAAGTTTTGAGAGTTAGAAAAGGAAAAGCCTGGATAGAACTCCAAAAACGGACAAAGGCCTGGTCACTTACACCATATGAGGCTAAAAGCCTAGTCACTCAGAGGAGGCCTGCAGGCGGGTACCTGTGTATCTCAGGCACCTCCAGACTGCTCCCTAAAGATGGATGACTGCCTCCAGATGGTCTGTTAAAGGTCAAACTTTGTATCTGCTTGATCCCCCAGAGTTGCATCCATTTGATCTCCCTGAGCTCTGGTTTTTATGGTATGTTACTTCTAATTACTTAGCATAAGAACAACCTCAGATAAGGTTAAAAGTGTTGCTATGGGTTAAGCAGTAAACATCCTGAGGTTAGGTGGCTAGGGCCTGTGTCTTTGAATTTTAGTCATTAGATTATTGATAAATGATGTGTCCGTGCAGTACTACCTGTATATGTTGTGGTAAAATAAAGAGGCATTGCTACACTCCATGGAGAGCTGTAGACTCCTTATTCTCTAACACTTCACTGCAAGTCTTAACCTCTGTGACACCGCATCACGCACCATTCCTACAACACTGAGACATCAAATAACTTGCTTAAGAATGGGATGGAGTCAGGTTTTCAATTAAGCAGTTTGGAATCACATTACATTATTTCCAGAATAAGAATAATTATGAAAGAAGATGACCAAGGGTGATGATAGCTTTCTCTGAGGAATTTCCACTTAGGACAATAAAAAATAATGAAAATAAAAGGAATTTATTTCAGGAAATAAATTCAAGAGTGTTCCAATTTGAGAAAAGAATTTATGAAATAGTGACTAAGACAGTACATACTTAGAAATAGTGGTGAACTTTTTGATCTTTATTCTGGAGACTAGAATTAAAGAAACTATTGATACCGGAACTTTGTCTTCTCTCTTGGCTGGCTCATTAAATATATCAGAGTTTCAGGTTCTTGGTCTTGGTGATTTAAAGAATAAATCCACGGACCACAGATCAGTGGTAAGACCGGATTTATTTATAGAAAAGAATATAAAATCGCTAAAGCTCCCAAGTCTCTCTCCCCATCTCTCTCCATCTCCCTGGGCTCTTTGTCTCGGGGTATATACAGGTGCATGTGTGGCTTCTATATGAGGCCAGGAAATGAATGGATACGGTTTATTCCTCTGGGGCAAGGGGAATGAATGTATTAATGAACGGACACAGTCCATTCATGGAATTGAGGCCTAGGAAACTCATACAAAATTGACCTAGGCATAGGAAATGGGGGCTCTGAATTCAGTCATAAGTGCAAAGTGAAGGAGACACCAAGGCACTGGTGTCCCCCCAGCAGTTGTCCAGCCGCTTTGGCTATTGGAGGCTCTGGTGGGGGTGATACCCCCCCTTGGGAGCCCCCCCATCCCCCCTTTGCCTACCCTCCAGCCTGCTGGTTCCTCCACTGGTTGCCATGGCACCAACACTACCAAATGGAGGCGGCAGGTCCTCCAGTTCATCTCAGCTAAGCTGGCTGGGGTGCCACCTGTCCTGTATCACCTCTTCCTCTCCAAGTAGAAACTCTAACTGCTATTAGGGGAAAAGGGCAAACACTCGGTCTAACTGCTTCCTGCTGAATCGGGCCATGATAGAAGGGGGCAGTTAGGGTTTCTCCAGAGTGAGAGTGATCCAGGGGTTCTCGATAGAATCAGGTCTTGGACCGGAACCACCTTTGTTGTGTGTGGCTTGATGACATTTCTGGAAAATATAAATTTGATTAGTATATTAAAAGGCAAAGGTAGGACAGTGTCAGGTTAGAAGCAGAAATTCAGTGACACTAAAAGAAAACTATATTAACATCTTTCTTGCTGTTTTCTAAACAATAACTTCAAACTTTCCTTAGGCTCAAAAGTGTAGGTGGACTGTGGCTGGCTTTTTTCATGGTCTGCTTCTGTAAAAGGTGGAGGGCTCCAGGATTTTACTGGGGAATGTTGTATCCAGAAATCCAGTCCCATAACATTCACAGCTGTAGAAGAAGACAAGATAACAGAAAAGGGACCTTCCCAAGTTGGGGTCAGGGAAGGTAAATTAGAGGGAAGAGTATTGATCATGACTAGATCCCAAGGACAGAAAAGATCCTTCAGTGTTGAATGTGAACATGTAGTTGGGAGGTTTTGAAGAATTTTTTGAAATTTAGCTCAAGTAATTTGTTTTATTAATTCTGTAGTTTCTTGATGTAGTGATAGAATAGGTTCTTATCTCATATTTATACAAATGGTTGTTCATGCTTTAGTTAGTATGTCCCTCCCCAAAAGGGGAGCAGGACTTGCAGGCATGATTAGAAAGGCATGGGAGAACGGTCAGTTACTCCAATTGCAGCTTAAAAGTTGAAAGAAAAATTTGGTGACTGGCTTTCCAGACACCCCATGTATAGTTAACAGATTTAGGGGGATAAGAGATCAGGGTTAAAGAGGAGTGCAGAAAAGGTTGCTCTAGCATCCAGAAGAAATGTTGTCTCCTGGCCCTCCACTATGAGGCAAACCTGGGGCACTCGAGGGGTGATGACACAAGCTAGAGCCGTGAGAACCTGCCCCAGGAACCCTCAGTCCAGTTTGGATGCTGATGGGATCACTATTCCAGGAGACCTGCACCTCTGGGGACAGCCCACTCTCCAGGGGTCACCTTTGCATTCTGGACCTTTGCATTCAAGGTGGCTTGCCCAGCCAGTGGCGCTGCTGGGGGCAGTCTTTTCTGAAGTGGTCAGTCTGACCACATTGGAAGCTTTTGTTCGTAGCTCCTCTGGCTTCCCTCTGCCCCTGAAAGGTGCTCATTTGTCGGAGTGCCATTACTAGAGCTATCATTCTTTTTTGATCCCTTCTCTCATTTTTCTCCTCTTTCTCCTGATCTCAGCTATAAAAGACCATAGAAGCTGTTTTAAGAAGATTCTTAAGAAGAAGAAAACCATACATTCTTTATTCAGCGTCTGGGATCAAACTTGTCCCAGTGCTCCAGAATACAGCCCAGCAGGGTGTTCTCTTGGCGAGAGAATATGTTACCCATCTGTGAGAAAGAACAAATGTCCTGTGTCTTAATTAATCCCACCCAGTATTGCTGAGTCATCAAAACATCCTCCGACCAACCCAAGAAGCCTTCCGACCAAACGAAAGGAAGCATCCTTCCAATGTTTGGGGAAGAATTTCTGAGGAGAGTGGCCTCCTCAACCCTGCGCTTGTCTGCACCACAGCTTCAAGAAATCAGGTATCAGGAAGCCTGATCCTACCTGATGCACATATTCTGCCCTTCCCCCCACTAGCCTCAGAGTATCAATCAAAATAGGGGTGAGCTCCATCCTGGAGAAAATGGATGTGTGGTGTTTGCACATTTAACTCCATGTAATCTTACACAGGAAAATAGGCTTTCTGTCACGAGCAGGTCTTAAATGCTATGTTTTCTAACTTTCCTTTCTTTCCCAAAGGTTAGCAAGGCAACAAAAACTAAATTTAGTTAGAGACACTTTGAAACTTTTGTATCACAATTAGTTGCAATTAGTAGAAGTCCTAGAGAAACTTAGAATTATTTTAAACTTCCCCATATACATCAGTAATCCAGAAGAAATCAAATACACAAGGTCATTTTCATTGCTTTTCTTCATTTTCAAGAGACTGAACTGTAACTGAGGTTTAGGGCCATTTTGTCTTGGGGAGTTGCCCTGGGCTTCCCTTCTCAGGCCTCTAGTTGCCCAGAGAAGCCGTGTCAGGGAGTCCTTCTGCCCTTTGTTTGGAGATGACTTGTAGTTAACATGGTTTAGCCTTTTTCTCAGACACATGAAAATGCCAATTGAATTTAATTTTGCAATGAAAGGCTATAAAAAGGACCTTACAACACACCTACAACATTTGGGGCACAGTTAAAATATCTGAAAAATACCAGACTGAGCCCATACAAACTTAACTAGTATTTAAAGCAATCCTTTACCAACATTCTAACAAAGCATACAAACTATGAGGAGAGAGAGAGACGCAGAAGAGGTCTATAGACATAAATAGGAAAAGTTTGGGACTATGGAAAAGCAGAGAAGACAGTAAAAGCTGGAGAGCACGATTTTCAGAAGGCCCTCCCATGTCCTGGAGTCAGAACCATTGCTGGCGACCTCAGGACCCCTGGTGCTACCTCTTTGCTTGACACAGTCTCTTCCACTGGGGCTAGGTGAATGAATGTATTGATGAATGGACACAGTCTCTTGTCTGGGGCTAGGTGAATAAATGTATTGATGAATGGACACAGTCTCTTGGCTGGGGCTAGGTGAATGAATGTATTAATGAATGGACACAGTCTCTTGGCTGGGGCTAAGGAATGAATGTATTAATGAATGGACACTGTCTCTTGGCTGGGGCTAGGTGAATGAATGTATTAATGAATAGACACAGTCTCTTGGCTGGGGCTAGGTGAATGAATGTATTAATGAATGGACACAGTCTCTTGGCTGGGGCTAAGTGAATGAATGTATTAATGAATGGACACTGTCTCTTGGCTGGGGCTAGGTGAATAAATGTATTAATGAATGGACACAGTCTCTTGGCTGGGGCTAGGTGAATGAATGTATTAATGAATGGACACAGTCCATTCATGGAATTAAGGCTAGGAAACTTACATGAAATTGACCTAGGCACAGGAAATGGAGGTTCCATTTCAGTTGTAAGTGCAAAGTGAAGGAGACACCAAGGTGCTGGTGTCTTCCCAGCAGTTGTCCGGCCCCTTTGGCTATTGGAGCCTTTGGTGGGGGTGAGAGGCCCCACCAGAGCCCTCCATCCCCCTTTGCTTACCCTCCAGCCTACTGGTTCCTCTGCCGGCTGCCATGACACCAACACGGCCAAGGCGGAGGTGGCAGGTCCTCTACCTCAGCTCAGCTCAGCTGGCTGGGGCACCACCTGACCTGTATCACTAAAGCTTAAGGGACTAATAGGCCTTCTGCTCGTTTTTGTAAATAAAATTCTTTTGAAACACAACCACACCCATTTATTGTTGTTGTTGTTCGTTTGTTTGTTTGTTTTGCAGTTTTGGCTGGGCCAGGCTTGAACCCACAACCCCTGGTATGAGGCCAGCACCCTACTCGTGAACCACGGGCGCTGCCCCCCATTGGTTTATTTTTGTGTGTGTGAGCAATCACTCCTGCCTCTACTTTAATGAATGTTTTCATTTGCTCAACCATGAATTATCATATAACCCAAGACTATTTGCCTGGAACCTTTCTTCTTTTCTGATTACTTGTGATAGGTTCATTCTTAATTTGGTATCACAACTATTTCCTTCTTTACTCTTACAATTTTTTTATAACTTATATGTCCCCAAATCTCCTCTTAGTAGAGTTTAAATAGTGTGAAGCACATAGCAAGTTCCATGGTGATTATCTGGGATCAGTGTCTCCTGACAGCAGTTCTGCTAGTGTCTTCAGGTCATCCTGTGGTAAGAACCAACTTCTTCAGTGCTGTTGGCAACTAAACTTATAATCAATGACCCTCCTATGATTTCTTCACTTCTGAAATCCCTTTAAGTTACTAATGACCTTCCTGACTTTGCTGTTACAAAATTGGAGAAGTTTCTAACTTTTCTATTGAAAACTTCCCTGCCCCAAATATCTAGAGTGTTTTATTCTTTTTGAAATATCAAACCAGGTTCCTACCTTCAAAAAATATTTCCTTATTACATTACATTTTTTTAAACAGATGTTTCCACTGATTATACATTCTAGGTAAGGATTAGTCCCAGTTCCATTTCCCAATGAGATGAAGTCTTGCCAACCCAGCTGAGTTTCCATTTGAGCATTTTTAAAAAATTTTATCTCACATAAATATCTACTTTGTTTTTTCAAAAATTTATACTATTCTTTTTTCTAACTTTTCAGTGTTCACTTGCCTCCATTAGACCTGTGTGACGTTTACTTGCTCATTGCAATGAACATATAAATATTTTTTAATTGTTGGGGAATCATTGAGGGTACAAAGAGCCCGGTTACATTGCTTGCATTAGCTGGTAAAATCCCTTTAATAATAGCGCACTGCCCCCAAGTGGTGTGTCACACTCAGTGGCGCCACACTCTCCTTCCTCCTTTCCTCTCCCTGCTCCTCCATTCACCCTCTCCCCACCATATACTAGCACCAATTGTCCTCATATCAGAATTGAGTACATTGGATTCTTCCTTCTCCATTCTTGTGATGCATTACTAAGAAGAAGGTATTTCAACTCCATCCAAACAAAAGATGTAAAATCACCATCCTTTTTAGTGGCTGAATAGTATTCAAATGTTATACATATACCACAGCTTATTAATCCATTCCTGGATTGGTGAACATTTAGGCTGTTTCCACAACTTGGCAATTGTAAATTGAGCTACAATAAACAGTCTAGTGAAAATGATCTTTTTTTCTTCTGCGTAGACACATTTGTAAGAGCAGAAAATACATGTACTTCTCATTCCCAAGAAGCACTCTGCACACAAACCAATTGGTAAGATTATATATTTAAAAAGTTGGTGTCTCTTTTGCCCTGCTCCATAAAGAAACTATATGCAACCATAAATATTTCAATATGTGTGTATTTTGTCCTGGTTTACTTTTTGTTTTATAAGTCAAGACCTGCTATGTCTTAGATAGGAACCAGGTCTAGAAATAGATTCTTTCTTCTTAGATTTGGAGACCCAAATTGGTGCTTTTGGAAGAAGACAGAGGAGATGTAGGGGGAAGATTAAAAACTTCTTCCTACCATACTCTCTGCTCCCTTCCACAGTCAAAACTTTCCAGTATGCTGGCCTTTATTAGTGACGTCAAATGTCACAAAGAGGTGTGAATGAAGGAGGATTTTATTATGACATTGTCTAACTGTTTTTGTCTATAGTTTTCTTAATCCTTAACTCGTGCTTACTGATGTGTTTTCCTTTAATGGAAGGGTTTATTTTGAGGGGGTTCTGTTTACAAACTTATTTACATAAGTCCTATTTTTCTTGTTCATATCTATTACCTAAGGAGAAGTATTATATGGTAAGGAGTAATCATAGCCCAGGGATTAAAGCCATGGCTGTGTGTGCTGAAATACTAGACCTCTTATCAACTAGAGATATCTCCTTAGTCATGTTATTTAGCTTTTTGTATGAATTCATAAAATAAAAATAGTGTCCATTATGTTCATTTGTAAGGTTAAATAAGTTAACATATGTGAAACACATAGAAGAATGCTGTGCACATAATACAGAAATGTTACATTATTTAAACAAACATGATTCTGAACATTACTGATAAATTAAAAATTTTTAAAGTATAACCTTTTTACAGATTCTTGAAGTTCAGACTTTTTACTTTTTTCCCATGTAGCTTCTAATCTGATTATATGCAACAAATCAAAAACATTTTCTATTTCTTGTCAAAGTAAGACTTTCATTTAGTGATCTTGAGTTTCCTGTTTCTGTATATAATAACTTTAAAATAATAACTATCATATATATGGATTTAGAGCTTACAAATCCCTTTCTCATATACTCCGCTTTTGATCCTGCACTATCCTTTTGAGATAGGAAGTTTTATACTCTTTTTCTTTCAATTGGAAAACAAAGTTTGAGAGAGATCAGAAGACTTGTTCAATAATGCATTTCAAGTAAAGCATTCTGAAAACAGCTATGATTTTTTTTCTACTTGTTATCCATATCTTAGCTTTTTTAAAAATTCCAATTACCTGAACTCACCACTCAATATTACCTACATAGACACCTTAATTTGAAAGTTATAACTCAAAATCTGATCCTTTAAATATTCTATGACTTTATAACATTCTAATTCATTTATGTTTTTGGTTTCTTTCTGTATAATTATCACTATACATTTTAGGATTTTAATTTCAATAAAATGAACGAATAACATTAAATGGTACATGCCAAAAATAATGAAGTTACAGAAAAATTAATATTTATCTCATTTAGTTTTATGCTTCATGTTATATGTTTAATATATAAAAACATTTATATTTAAGAATCAAAGTATAATAAGAGCAATATTCTGCTATATCTCTCTCCAAATACAAACATTGTTATTAATTTGGTGTCTGCCTACTTTACCTTTGAAGTTTAGGAGTAATATTATAATATCATAGTGTATATCCACACACATATTTTTATATATCCAAGCACACATAAGTATTTTAAATATACATATATAAATATTCATAATAAGATGACATAAATACTAATAACCCTAATTTTCAGATGATGAAACTAAAGAAGAAATTAAGTAATTTATTTTATGACAAACTGAATTAGGGCAGAGCTTGAATTCACTTTCAGAAGGTCTGGCATGAGGTCCTATATTCTTAATCCCAATTTCATTTTTCTTTCTCACTATAGTGTCTTACGGAGTACTATCTGGCATTACAGTTCTGAGCTTTCTCATCTGCATACGTCAGACATTCTCTATTCAAAAGCATTGTATTCAGTTTTATAAATTTATTATACTTAGTTTATATACTTTACCAACAAATTAGTATATCAACTGTTCCCAAATGTTGAATGCTCCCACTCATATGTGAGAACTAAAAGAATTGATCTCACCAGATTAGTGAATAGAAGAGTAGTTCCCAGAGGCTGAGAAAGGAAGTGGAGGAGGGGGCATAAAGAGGGTCAATTAATGGGTAAAAAAACACAGATAGAAGGAATAAAATCTAATTTCTGGTAACACAGTAAGGCAACTATAGTTAACAATAATTCTGTATTTCATCCTTGCGCAGGGGCCATGCTAATGTTCTCTGTATCATTCTAATTTTAGTATATGTGCTGCCAAAGCAAGCACTAATTGTGTATTTCAAAATAACTAGAAGAATGTATCTCGAATGTTCCTAGAGCAAAGAAATGATCAAAGCTTAAGATTATGGATCTTCCAATTACCCAGATTTGATCATTGCACATTATACATTTGTATCTTAATATCTCATGAACTCTATAAATAAGTATAATTATTTATCTCTCAAAATGAAAAATAGAAATTAAAAATTAAACAAGCCTGTTTTTATAGGTTTCGTTGTGTGTATATAAGAGTGCACATATGTGTGCATCTTAGAACAGAGAAAGAGATGATCACATGGCCTTGTCTTCTAAATTTGACTGTATTAGTTTACATTTCCAGAAGCTGTGTATAGAGAGCATTAGGAATAGTCACGTTCCATTACTGTGATGGAGAAATAAATTAAAACTGCAAAATACTATTTAATTTTTAAATATTATTCAGCTATTAATGCTATAGAGAGAGATTCCCATTGAGCTAAGCTATGAGTTGAAAATAGACCCCTCTTAGTGATTAATGTTTGCAAATAACATGATTATCCCCAATACATAACAAAGAATTGGGAATTGGTAGCAATGTTGAATTTCCAGATATGATAAGAACTTGAGTTGCACAGAAATAAAATGCAATTTCTGTAGTTGTACTATGTATTATTTATGAATTACTAATTTGAGACTATTTTTGTCACAAATGAAGAGTAGCAAAATATTAAAGCTAAAAAAGCATGAACAGTTGATTGAAAGTTATTGAGAATTCAGGATCAAAGATTATCATTACCTTAAAATAGTATTTGAGTTTTTAAATATTAAAATATTAAGGGAGTACACTTGTTTTAGATTACATGGATCACTTTTATAATGCCTGCATCCTGACTACAGATGTGTCCATACCTAAATCGTGTTCATTGTACCCTTCAAGTAGGTTTTTGCCTCTCCTCATCTTGTATCTCCCCCCTGGTTGATTCATGTGAGTTTTACTTTCCTCTGTGCCCATGTGTGTTCATCAGTTAGTTGCAATTTAATTATGAGTGCATGTAGTGTTTACTTTCCTATTCTTGAGATGTGTCACTTAGTGATCTCTAGTTCCATCCAGCTTATTGTAAAAGGTATTAATTCATATTTTTTATGGCTGAGTGTTAACTTTATGGTATAAATACGTATAACACATTTTGTTAATATGCTCATGAATTCATGGGCACTTGTGTTATTTAACATCTTTGCAGTTGTGAACTGTGCTTCAAAAACATTCAAGTGCAGGTGTCTTTTTGATGAAAAGTCTTCTTTTCTTTTGGGCAGATACTCAATAGTGAGATTGTTGGATTGAATTATAGGTCTACTTTTACCGAGGAATCTCCAAGCTTTTTTTCTGTAGAGTTGTAATAATTTGCAGTCCCACCAACTATGTATCAGCATTCCTTTCTCTCTGCACCCAAGCCAACAGATAGGTAGAGTCAACATTCTTCAAATTCCCATACCATCCAAAGTGAATTACACATTAAGCACAATCCCAGGAAAAAGTCCAAATAGCCAAAGCGATCTAAAGCAAAAAGAACAAATCTGGAGTCATCACATTACCAGACTTCAAACTATACTCCAAGGCTATAGTAACCAAGCCAGTATGGCATTGCCACCAAAACAGAGACATAGACAAATGAAACAGAATAGATAACCCAGATATAATATCACTTACCTACAACCAATCTATCTTTGACAAGGCAGACAACAATGAACACTAGGGAAAAGATGTCCTACTCTAGCGCTGGAAAAATTAAATAGCTACAGTAGAAGAATGAAACAGGATGCCACCTTACACCACTCACAAAAATTTATGCAGATTAGATAAAAGACTTAAATCTAAGGCATGAAAGTGTAAGAATTCTAGAGGAAAATATTTGGAAAAACTCTTCTAGATATTGATCAAGGCAAAGAATTAACACCTCAATGTCAGTTAATAAAGTAACCAAAATTAATGAATGGAATTTGACTAAGCAAAAATGCATCTGCACAACTGAGGAAACTATATAGAGCAAATAGACAAGCTACAGAGTGGGAGAAAATATTCACGAACTATATATCCAATATACAGAATTTACAAAGAAGTCAAGAAAATCAGTACAGAGAAAACAGAAAACTGCATTAAAAAGTCAGCAGAAGACATGAACAGAAGCTTTTCAATATAAGAAAACAAATAGAAAATGAACATATAAAAAATGCTCAATGTCACTAATCATCAGAAAAATGCAAACTAAACTTACAATGAGATATCACCTTACTTCATTTAGAGTGGTTTTTATTACAGTTAGTACAACAGGCTTGGTGCCGTGGTTCAAGCGGCTAAGGCACCAGCCAAATACACCTGAGCTGGTGGGTTCAAATCCAGCCCTCGCCCACCAAACAACAATGGCTGCAACCAAAAAAATAGCCTGGTGTTGTGACGGGCATATGTAATCCTAGCTACTTGGGAGGCGGAGGCAGGAGAATCACTTGAGCCCAGGAGTTGGAGGTTGCTGT
>CAUYPK010160195.1:0-47396 GCA_963574355.1 Loris lydekkerianus | reverse complement strand
TTTTGTAGCCAGTTGCTTCCTGGGTGCTTTACCACGGGTGGACTTGCGGGCAGTCTGCTTTGTAGGAGCCATGGTATAAAGACCTCCTTACTTACCCCCCTTCTCCTTCGGCTGGAGCTCGGCGAGCTAGAGGCGGCGCTGGCGTTAGATAGCGACCGCGGCGCAGCAGCGGCTGCAAACACAGTTCTATTTTATTTATTTTTTATTGTTTGGGGTTCATTGAGAGTACAAAGAACCAGGTTGCACTGATTGCATTTGTTAGGTAAAGTCCCTCTTATAATTGTGTCCCGCCCCCAAGAGGTGTTTCACATACCATAAACCCCACTAGCCTTCCCTCCATCCCTCTCCCTGCTCCCCCATACTTCCCACCCCCCACCATGTACCAGATCATCAGTTGTCCTCACTGAGTACATTGGATTCTTGTGTCTCCATTCTAGTGATGCTTTACTAAGAAGAATGTGTTCTACCTCCATCCAAATTAATACAAAAGTTGTAAAGTCTCCATCTTTTTGATGGCTGAATAGTATTCCATGGTGTACATATACCATAGCTTGTTAATCCATTCCTGGATTGGTGGTCGTTTAGGTTGTTTCCACAATTTGGCAAGTATAAATTGAAACTGCGATAAACAGTCTAGTGCAAATGTCCTTATAATAAAATGATTTATTTTTCTTCTGGGTAAATGCCCAGTAATGAGATTGCAGGATCAAATGGGAGGTCTAAGTTGAGTTCTTAGAGAATTCTCCATACTTTCTTCCAAAAAGGTTGTATTAGTTTGCAGTCCCACCAGCAGTGTAGAAGTGTTCCCCTTCTCTCCACATCCACACCAGCATCTGCAGCTTTGAGACTTTGTGATGTGGGCCATTCTCACTGGGGTTAGGTGATATCTCAGGGTGGTTTTGATTTGCATTTCTCTGACATTTAGGGACAATGAGCATTTTTTCATGTGTTTGTTAGCCATTCGTCTATCTTCTTTGGAGAAAGTTCTATTCATCTCTGTTGCCCAGAGATATAAGGGATTATTGGCTCTTTTTTTGTTTATTAATTTGAGTTCTCTATAGATCCTAGTTATGAAGCTTTTGTCCAATTCATAATATGCAACTATCTTTTCCCATTCTAATGGTTGTCTTCTGTTTGCTCTGGTTGTTGTCTCCTTAGCTGTACAGAAGCTTTTTGGTTTAATTAAGTCCCATTTGTTTATTTTTGTTGTTGTTGCGGTCGCCACTGAAGTCTTCATAAAGCCTTTCCTCAGACTGATAACTTCAAGTGCTTTCCCCACATTTTCTTCAAGGATTTTTATTGTTTCATGCCTTAGATTTAAATCTGTTATCCATCTTGAATGAATTTTTGTGAGTAGAGAAAGGTCTGAGTCCAGTTTCTGTCTTTTACATGTGGTTATCCAGTTCTCCCAGCACCATTTATTGAATACGGATTCTTTCCCCAGTGTATGTTCTTGTAAGATACTAGTTTCATCTCATGGTTTTCTTTTCGGTTCCAGATGTCTGTGTCTTTATTTTTGTGCTAATATCACGCTGTTTTGATAAATGTGGCCTTGTAGTACTGACTAAAGTCTGGTAGTCTGATGCCCCCAGCTTTGTTTTTATTACTAAGAATTGCTTTGGCTATACAGGGTTTTTTCTGGTTCCATACAAAAGGGAGTTATTTTTTCCAAATCTTGAAAAGTATGATGACGGTATTTTAATGGGGATTGTATTGAATCTACAGATTGCTTTGGGAAGTATATAGCCTTTTGACAATGTTGATTCTTCCCAGCCATGAGCATGGTATGTTCTTCCATTTGTTAATATCCTCTGCTATTCCTTTTCTTAGGGTTTCATAGTTTTCTTTATAGAGGTCCTTCACCTCTTTTGTTAGATAATATTCCTGGGTATTTTATTTTTTCTCAAGCTACTGGGAAGGGAATTATGTCCTTGATTAGCTTCTCGTCTTGGCTTCTCATCTTGTTAATTGTGGACACTGATTTTATATCCTGAGACATTACTGTGTTTTTTGATCAAGATAAGGAATTTTAAGTAGAACCCTCAGAAAGTTGAAGTTACTTTCCTCCTAACTTAGTTGAGTGCTGCAGCTTTCATTGTCCTCTCTGGTAGAGCACTGAGCCACCCTTCCAGTGGCATTCTCTGTATTTAAAACATATTGACAGCGACTTTAGTCTGTCAAAACTCAGATATGTTAACATTGTCAACTGATTTTTGTAGATTATTTTATCATTGTTATTTTAAATACATTTTCTTCCCAAGACAGATAAAGGACAAAAAAAACATTTTCAGCAAGTGTTCCAAATGCTGAAGACCATGGGATATGACTGGGCAGAAAGGTACTGTCTACAGGGTTTCCTAATTGCCTATTCTGTTTCAATAAGGATTTGTGAGATCAGCTGAGCCCGAAAATGCACCTAGTGGTTAAAGTTTCTCATTCAAACTTCAGGGTTTTTTTTTTTTCAAGGTATTGGTGTGGAAAAGCAGATTTATGTCTTTGTTATAGTAGTTTCTAGCTTATAAATAAAAAAGTATATTTGTATTAGATATTCACTCTCAGTGGCTTAATTTTCGAAATTCCTCATCTCCTTTTTCTCATAAAAGCAACTAATAATTTAATCATATGCTAGTGATTATCTCTGTAAGATGAACCTGTGTTTCATTTTCTTGACTTTTTTAGTTTAGACTACCCTGTGAAAATGTTCTACTGTACACTTTGGTTAGCAGTTCTGTCAGCTATCAGTTGACAAAACACCCAGTGTATTTTAGGTGCCAGCATGTGCCCTTTGGAGTAGTGCAGGGGATGAAGACTCGAAGAGGCGAGGTTACTTTTCTGGAAGATGTTTTAAATGAGATTCAGTTAAGGATGCTACAGAACATGGCTTCTGTTAAGAGTGAGTTCAGTTTTTATTGTTAAAAGTTATAACTTACATGCCACATCTATGTTTTGCTGGACTTTTAGGCAGTGTGATATATTATGACTTTTTCTCCATTGAAATGTCACTAACCTTATCAAAAATAGCTTTCACTAGCTGGGTGTCCATAGCACAGCAGTTATGGTGCCAGCCACATACACCAACCATGGCAGGTTCAAACCCAGCCCGGGCCAACTAAACAAGTGCAATAAAAAAATATTCAGGGCATTGTGGCGGGCGCCTGTAGCCCCAGCTACTTGGGAGGCTAAAGCAAGAGAATCACTTAAGCCCTAGAGTTTGAGGTTGCTGTGAGCTGTGACACCGTGGCACTCTACCAAGGGTGACATAGTTAGACTCTGTTCAAAAAAATTTTTAAAAAAAGAAAGCTTTCACTAATTTGAGATGCCAGAATTTTTAGACTTGCTGTTCAGGAATTATTCATTTTTGTAATCTAATTGATAAAACCTTGGTCTTCTTTTCATGGACAACTTTCGCATTGTCATTTCCCCTTGTCTGAGTGGTTACGTGAAGTTTTTATGTATAAATTGGATACTAGTCACAAGTCCTTATAACTTCATTTATCCTTCACTATGGGGAAACTAAGTATTCACTATGTTTGATGTCTTACAAAGGGTATTTGTAAGAAAAATAAATCTGAATTTCTTCCCCTTTGATGTAGGCAGGAAAAATGTCTTTATCAGAGGTAAATTAACCTAAATTAGGAAAGTAAATTGTCCACTATAAAACTATTCTAGATTCTCAGCATATATTTTTTGCAGATTTTATGTCCACTTTGGTTCATGATTCTGGCACAGTGTGATACAGTTTAAAGATAGCTGCCTTTTTTCATTTCAGCAACTAAAGAACTTGAGAACCCCCAGGAGACTGCAGAGAAGGTTGGGCTCGCAGCACTCATTATTCAGGTCTGTCAAGACCCTATCTGTGGAACTTTTGTTTGATACTAGATCACTTCTCAGCACTGAAGATCTGCCCTGTCATTTTAGGACTTCAGAGGTTTACTCTTATCTGACTATCAGTTCAGCTGGGATCGTGTTTTCCAGAGTCGTGGAGACACAGGAGTCTTCCTACAATACACACATGCCCGCCTACACAGGTACGAAGAGCTGCAGGGAAACATCGTGCTATGGGTCCTTCTCCAGGCTTAGTCAGTTGGCCGGTGTGATTCTAATACCAAAGGCCCTGTTTTCTGGGCTTCTCCAATACCTATTCAAATCTGGTTAAAGTACAGTGGACCTCTTTTTTAGAAAAAATATTTATTGTGCACCTCTGTAAAAAAATATATTTATGTATATTACCTTCTTTAGTCCTCAGAATAACCTGCCAAAGAATATACTACTGTTGCTTCCATTGTACAGATAAACAAATTTAGGGAAAGTGTAGGTATCTGCAAAGTCATACTAACGAGCTCAGAACTGAGTATTAGGGGGTAATGTTTATCACTTGCAGCTATGTGCCCTTCTTTAATCTTTTGATGTTTTTAACTTTAAACTCCTCATAACAGTTTGGAAGAGACTTTTGGATGTGGTTATCTGAATGACTTCAACACGGCTTGTTTACAAGAGCCACAGTCTGTTTCAATTCTCCAGCATCTTCTCAGGTATGAAGGTTTTCTGGTATCATGTCTGCTCCTGCTTCTTGAAATGGCATTCTTGCTGACCACTGGAGTCAAGAGGCCAACAGGTGCCTCCTGTCTCTGGACTTTACCCAGAAGTATACCCCAAATCAATTTTCTGCCTTTTAAGGGCAAACAGAGAAGAGATTAAGCCAATTCCCAGGGTAAGTCTCATCTGCTGAATTAGCACAGATGCTTAGCTTCATCTAGCTCATGTAAAGCCAATAAAAACGTAATTTTTAGTTTTGGAAAAAAGCGTATATTCTCACTTCCTGATAAGTGAAGGAAATTCCCCAGAGATCACAGGTCCTCATGGTGTCAGCTCATAGTCTCAGATATACGAGTCCAGCTGCTGCCCCCACACGAAGCCAGAGACCACACCTTTCCACTCTCACAAGCATTGCTGGATAGACTGTCACTAGATATTAAGTCTCTGAACAAATCACTTTTCTTTGATTGCCATTCCATAGTCAGTGGTTGTTTTCTGGGGTCAGAGAAGTTTACTCACACGTAGCCCATGTGAAGAACAATAAGCCAACCCGGTTTTCACAGCACTGGGGGTAGACTTTGTTTGCTAGTTTGTATTTTATGCCCCTAAATGTGGCCAGAAGCTTTTTATATTCAATTTAACTGCTATGATTTAAGTTTCTGCTCTGCACTGGGTCTAGGGACTATGGAGATGATTTAGAAAGTCCCTTCCATCAAGGAATTTGTAAGGGAAAAAAAAAAAAAATGTACCTCTGCCTTCAAATGCACAGGCTTTTTTTTTTTTCAGTCTCACAAGTAGGGTCCTGTGACACTTCGGGTCTTAGCCCCATGTGACATGTGTGGTCTCCCCTGCTCCTGTCTTTCTTCTCTTAGGTTTGATGAGGTGCTTTATAGATCGTCTTTGGACCTTCAACCCAAACACATTGTCAGTTATCTTCTAACTCTAAGGTACTATATAATTTTCCTATTTCAAATGTTTTGGTTGTCTTTTTTTGTTTGTTTGTCTTTTTGGGAGACAGTCTCACTGTGTTACCCTGGTAGAGTGCTGTGACATCATAGCTCACAGCAACCCCAAACTCTTGGGCTCAAGTGATCCCTCTTGCCTCAGCCTTCTGAGTAGATGTCCCTGGACATTTTTTATATAGAGACAGGATCTCACCCTTGCTTAGGCTGGTCTCGAACTCCTGAGCTCAAGCAGTCCACCTGCCTCAGCCTTCTGGAATGTTGGGATTACAGGTGTGAGGCACTATACCCAGCCAGAGATGTATGATCAGTTTCAATATAACTTTTTCTTGAGATAGAGTCTCACTCTGTCACCCAGGCTGGAGTGCAGTGGCCCAATCATAGCTCATTGAAGCCTCGAACTCCTGGGCCCAAGCAATTCACCTGCCTCAAGATTCCCAGAGTGCTAGGATTATAGGTATGAGCCACCATGCCCAGCTGTTTACAAGTGTTAATGACATTTGAAGCCTTCTAATCTGACGAAGAACTTTTCTATCATCTAAAGTTTTCCTATAAACAAATTCCTTAGACCAAAAATTGGTATTCCTTAAGTTATGGGAATTCTTGCTTCATCATTACAAATTAATGACTAATGTTCAGTCATTTGGTGATATATCAGGTAGTCACTATAGTCTGGAAAATAGATACATAGTGCATATGTATAATGATAGAGTGAACATAAGCAACATTAGGGTACTCAGCCCAGTCTTGAGGGATCATAAGAAGGTATTAATCACCAAGCAATGTCGCTGAGGAGGAGGAAATAGCCCAGGGTTGAGGAAGAACACGGTATACTAAAGGACTGTAGTTACTGTCCCAGGAAGGGGACAAGTGAAACATGCATAGCACTTCATGTCCTGAGACATTTAGACTTATTTTTATGGCAGCCAGGTCCATAAAAAGCATTTTAAGCAAAGGCATAGAAAGATTAGCTAGGGGTAGAAAATGAATTGAGAGGCAAATCAGTGACATTTTGATGAACATTTCATGGTGGCTACTTTAAAAACTTGAATAGCAGGTTGGTCCACAATTGTATAGCAACAGCTATATCTTCCCATAAAGCTATTTAAGAAAGGAAATTTGCTTTTATTCAAGATTTACTGAAATCAGAGACTTACCAGGCCCATTTTCTTGATTATACCTTTTACTGTGTCTTCCCCAGATTTAAATAAGATTTTTTTCTTCCTTCAAGTGTCACTTAAACATACAGAGGTGAAGAAGCCAGAAAGTTTGATAAAATGTCAATTAATCATTACAATGAATGTCTTAGCCATCCTGTGGCTCATGCCTGTAATCCCAGCACTCTGGAAGGCCAAGGTGGGAGAATCCCTGGAGCTCAGGAGTTTGAGACCAGCCTGAGCAAGAACAAGACCCCATCTCTACTAAAAATAGAAAAATTAGCCACATGTAGTGGTACACATCTGTAGTCCCAAATAGTTGGGAGACTGAGGCAGGAAGATTGCTTGAGCCCAGTGAGTTGCCGTCAGCTAGGCTGATAGAGGAAGACTGTCAAAAATTAAATAATTTAAATAAAATCTTAAGTATGACTTTGCTGGCATATCGCTTTATTTGAGGCCATATTTGAATAGGAAAGACACTTTAAATAAGGTGCCCATATGTGCAGAGTACTGATAACCAGTGTCTGTACTTCACCTGCTAACTGTACAGAAGGGAAAAGGCCATGCCATGTTACACTTTTAATTAGAGGCTGCCTAAATGAGGAACAACGTAATATTAGAAAGGAATCCCTTGGCAGCACCTATGGCTCAGTGGGTAGGGCGCTGGCCACATACACTGTGGTTGGCAGGTTCGAACCCAGGCCAGGCAAGCTAAAATCAACAAAGACAACAAACTGCAACAAAAATAGCCGGGTGTTGTGGTGGGCACCTGCAATCCCAGCTACTTGGGAGGCTGAGGCAAGAGAATCCCTTAAGCTGAAGAGTTTGAGGTTGCTGTGAGTGTGATGTAACAGCATTCTACAGAGGGCAACATAATGAGACTGTCTTAAAAAAAAAAAAGAAAGAAAAAGGAATCCCTTATATTATAAAATTAACAGTGAAGTCATAATCTCAAAAATTGCCACCTGTTAGTAACAGAACCAGTCCCAAGATGTAAAGCTTAAGTTTAGTGTTTTTACTTTGTCCATTATAGAAAAGCAGAGAACTCCAGTCTCAACTTTACAACTTTGGATTCCTTACTGACACTAAGCTTTGATTTGAAGGAGTAAGATTAGATATCAAGCTCATATGTTACAACAAGCAGATTATTACAAGTGCTAACCATGATTCTCTCTTCCTGTGTCAGTCACCTTGCAGCCGTGGCACATAGAACACTGCAAATAAAACACAGTCCTCCTGAAGTGTCTGGGGTATGTTACATTAAATGTCTTCTGTATAATCTCTAGCATCCTTAAACTAATATTACTGTCTTTATGAAATTTTTCTAAAATACACTCTGTTCATCTACAGCATTGTACTTACTCAAGTAATAATTAGGCTATAATAATCAATGTTGGTTGGGCTATAACAATGAACATTTCTATACTTTCCAACATGCTAGCCCGCGAAACATATTTTTCCTAAATCAAGGTTACAGTGGGTGAATCCTCTTGCTGTGTGATGACATCATCACTCCCACTCCATGACCCCCCACTCCCACCCCGACCCCGTGTATGCCAGTCTAAAGGACACTAGGAATTTATCTTCCCACACCTACAGTAAACCTTAGGGCACCTTGACATTTGCTCCTACTTTAAATTAGAAGAAAACATTACTTTTAACAGCATTCTCATTTATTATAACTGGCCTATTGCTGAATTGAACATTTAATCATTCTTTGATTTATTTTGTAGGCCAGACTTCAACTTTTCAAAGCTGTCCGTTCTGTCCTAGCCAATGGAATGAAACTGCTTGGAATAACACCTGTATGTAAGATGTAATTTCTAATTAAAGTGGGTTTTAAAATACTACATGAATTGTAGTTACCTATTCTTAGATGCCTTACTGTTCAGAATGGAATTTAAACTATTATTCTGTCAGAATCTATGTTTTATTAAGTATAAGTGACTTCAGCTATTCCATCTTTACCCTTAAGAAAATAACTAATCTGAATTCCGTATGGTCAGTAGTACTTGAATAGACATTTTTAAAAGTAGGTTCAGTCTCAAAGCATTGAGGTCTAATGGGGCTAAAGGGTCAGAGTTTAAACTGTGGCTTGAAGTTTATTCTAATGTAATTTTTATAGAAACTCGTACAAATGACATGATCTGTTTTCATGAAAAAAATCGATGGAGAAAAAAAATCTCAATTTTCGTCTAATAGTGGCTAGTTCTTAATAAAATGTAAGGAGCTCAGAAATAAGTGTCTTTTTGCCAATATATATCTGACAAATACTGCCAGAGAGAACAGACCTTATGCTTGCCAGTTAGTTAACATATACCAATAGCTATCATGGGAATTCAGAAACTGCATACATTTAAATAGCAAGGAATTACTTGTACAGACATTGTACTAAGATCTTTTTATAAAATGTAGTTCATTATTAAACAATTATTTAAAAAGGAGTTTCTTAGTCTCCTTCATGTACCCACATATTGGTACAGTATATTTTGTGTGACTAGATTAGGGTTAACATGAGCAGGGCTTAGGTAAACGTGAGTAGAATGTGAGATGTTTCATTAGTATGACCCTCCTCTAAATGCTAATAGAAGTCTTCTGAGTACCGATGACTATTCTTACAAATCTATTTTTACAAATAGCCAAATTAGCATGAACCAAAGCTTCTCTAGTGAGAATGAAAATTGTTTTACATTAGCAAGTACGATTCCCCCTTCTTGGTCCTAGAAAGGACTCATCCATGCAGTCTGGATTTTAAGCAAATTAGATTCCAGATTGCAAATTTCGCCACTAAAGTCAAGAGTAAAAATGTACAATAGGGACATGTTTACATGTACATATCCAACACCCTTGTTCACTTTTTTGGAGAAACTGTCCCCTTCCAAGATTGTAGCCTCGTGAGTATTTGAATCTTGATTGGGATTCAAAGGGACGGTAATGAGTACCAGGAAGTAGTTCACTAAAATGATTGTTCATTAATTCTTCCAATAGTTAAGTCTTGCTCTGTTGTCCAGGCTGGTGTGTAGCAGCACAACCTTAAATTCCTGGGCTAAAGCCATCCTCCCAACTCAGCCTCCCAGTAGCTGGGATTACAGGTATGTATCACCGTGCCTGGCTAAAATTCCTTTTTCTGCTTAAGGCTTGACAGAGTTGCAACCAAAGAACCTTAACTGATAGTGCAGGGTGGTGCCTGAAGCTCAGTGTGGCCTTAGCCACATACACTGAGGCTGGCAGGTTCGAACCCAGCCCAGGCCAGCTAAAAAACAATAATGACAACTGCAACAACACCAAAAAAATTGCTGGGCATTGTGGCAGGTGCCTGTAGTCCCAGCTACTTGGGAGGCTAAGGCAAGAGAATTGCTTACACCCAAGAGTTTGAGGATGCTGTGAGCTATGATGCCACGGCACTCTACCCAGGGTGACAGCTTGAGACTCTGTCTCAAAAAAAAGAAAGAAAATAGTGCAGAAACATTTTAAAAAGATAATTTTCTTCATCTTCATGGTCATATCTACAATACAAAAAATGATTAAACAGAATCCATATAAATAAGTTTATTGCTGAATTTCCCCATTAATATTAGAAATTTTTTTAAAAACACTAAAATTTCACAATTATTGAGAGCTCCATAGTTAAACATACTTTATAAAAAAAAAAATACAAAAGTGACATTAGAAATTTTTTTGAAGAAAAGTGTATCATCTAACAGCAAAGGAATGTGAACCAGACAATGAATGGCACAGGCACAGAGCTGAAGAAGCACTCAGCCACCACCTGGAAATCATCTTCTGAGGAATGAAGTAAAGTCAATTTGTTTCTGAACTAGCCTGTCTTGTTTCTGCCTCTCTTTTGTAGGAAAAGAGCCTAGGTCCTGCTGCTGGGATAAAATACTATACATGAACTGTAGAAAAAGCGGGGTTATCCTCTCCCAGTACCTGAACAAGAGAACAGGACAGAAATGGCTTTGGCACTTAAACCCTTAAATGTTGTCACAGACCTTGATTATTGTAGCTTCACATGATTTTTTTTAAACCATATCATCTCCATACTTTTTATGTACACTTTAATATATACACAGTAATAAAATTGCTTCATTCTGAAACAACAGCTTGACCCAAACAGTTCCACATTAAATCTCTGTATTAGCACTTCACTCAGGTAGAATTCTCATGCCATCAGCTAATTTGTTGATAATTTGTTTTAAATACCTTCTGGGATTGACTTAAGGCTCTAGTTTAATGCAAATTGTTTAGTCTTAGTAGAAATCTCACTTGAAGTTGACATCACACACCAATGACTCTCTCTTTTGAAGCTGTTTCTCCTTGTTGAATGGATGTAGTGTCTTGTCTGGGTAATCCATAGAGATATATAGACACACATACAAGAAGGGCGCCCAGAGCAAAAGTGAGTGCTGAAAAGAAAAAAAACTTCATCTGTATTTGTTGTATTTGCATCTTAAAACTCCATAATAATGATTAGTTTAAGATTTTAAAAACTTTTGAGGCTTAAATGTTCTGTTTTTATGATGGTAAATTTTAGAGGGGTCATCCATTGTAGCCAAAAAAAGTCAGGAAAATCAAGAAAGTGGTGATCACAGACTACACACTTTTAGAACACGAGTACACCTGTCTTAGCCCAGACTGACACATACTCATTTCCCTATTAAATATATACAAGTATAAAATAAATATATAAATACAAAATAAAATACAGTGGAATGTGGCTTTTCCATGATACCAGAAACCTGTGAAAGTGTAGGGTAAAAGATATTTGAGCAAAATTAAAAGAGGTGACCAATTACTCAAATCATCGAAAATTTGTGAATAGGAGATAAGGTAGTAACTTACTGAATAAAATGTTATCTCCTTTAGTCTTAACTACTTTTCATCTTAGTCTTAAAAATTAGGATACCATGAAACTGAAATATAACTTATCCAAACTGAACCACCTTCCAGTTGGCATACAATGGTACTATCTTAATAGCTCTAAAAATGACATGGCAAGAAATGACGTCAAATTTATTTTAGTTCACCTCTAACTAGAAAAGACTAGCTTTGAAAAAGGGAAGGTGGAATAAGATCTATTATCTAAATAATTGAAAGATTGCTAAGACATTCTAATTGACTATCAGTAAGTAATACAGGACATTAACCAAAAGTAAAGGCATGAGTATTTTGTTAAACTAAGGATGGATCAGAACTACAATTAAAAGTTCATTCAAGACAGGTAAGAAAAATGGCTGAGGGAGAGCTACAAATACCTGACACTGAAGTGGTTGGCTATGTGCAGATTACACACTAAGGACCAGGCACTACACTATTCTGGGCACATCACCTGAAAACAACCCTAGGAGCTCATGGTGGTGTTGTTATTCCCATCTTTCTATCTCTCTTTCTCTCTCTCTCTTTTCTCTCTCTCTCTCTCTCTCTGTCTCTCTCTCTCTCTCCCTTCCTTTCCTTCCTTCCTTTTTCTTTTTTTTTTTTTTATAAGAGATGACGGGGTCTCACAAACATGTTACCACTCCTCAAGTTGCACAACTAATAAATGGTACAGGCAAGATTTGAGCCATACTATTGATTTCTGCAAAATTAGTGTTCCTCTATTTACATTTATAATAGAGTCAATTTAAAAATGAAATGTGAACCAGGCACACTGGCTCATGCCTATATTTCTAACCCTTTAGTAAGTTAGCTGAGTGTTTTGAGACTATTTTAAGCAATAGTCTCTACCCCCCAAAAAAGCCATATATGGTGGCAAGTGCCTATAGTCCTAGCCACTCAGGAAAATGAGGCGAGAGGATCCCAAGCTGAGGAATTTCAAGTTGCAACGTGTTATGGTGATGCCATTGCAGTTTAACTCTGGTAATAAGGCGAGACCTTGTCTTAAATAAAAATGTAAATGTAGGCCAGTTCTGTTCCTTTTGTTTAATGCAGATATTTAACAGATATTCTTCATGTATTAGTTTATGGTATAATAAATGATTATAAAGAAAACAGTTGTTGGGCAACACCTGTGGCTCAGTGGGTAGGGCGCAGGCCCCATATACGGAGACCCTGGCCAAACTGCAACAACAAAAAAATAGCCAGGCGTTGTGGCGGGCGCCTGTAGCCCTAGCTACTCGGGAGGCTGAAGCAAAAGAATCACCTAAGCCTAGGAGTTCAAGGTTGCTATGAGCTGTGACACTACAGCACTCTACCAAGGATGATAAAATGAGACTCTGTCTCTAAAAAAAAAAAAGAAAAAGAAAAAAGACACTTGTTATGCCAGAAAAACACCTTAAAATGTTAAATCAGTATCACTGCCTAATGCTAATACTGGATCTGAGTTTGGAAAATTATATTAGAAGGACTAGCTCAGCCAGCTATAAAGTTTTGTTCTAATTATATATTAAATGAAACAAAGATATCTATAAAAGGTAGAAAATCTATACTTGGATTATATTGTCAAAATCAATTCACACCCAAATTCCAAACAGGAAGATATAAGCTAAGGGGAGAATAAAGTATGTTTTCTGTTTTCTTCTAAATAATAAGCCTAGATAGTTGGATTTCTGAAAAGTAATTATGTCCTGAAGTCCTTACATTTATTCCCTTGAGTTCCTCATCATACTATATTCAATTTGAATCACTTGAGTTCTCCTTTATCTAATAGACAAGGGAAAAAAAACCCCAGTGAGACCTTGACTACAAAAAAGCTCTTTTTAGAGTAGCCTTCTCACTTTAACACAGAACCAGCATCCTTCAGCTTAAGCTCTAGGACCATTTAAACCACTTAAGTACTGCTTAACCACATTCCACCCAGCTACAAACTACTGCACTTGAGGAATCAATGATAATAAAACTAGGGATTTCTAATAAACATATGGCCAACTGCCATTTTTAAAGAAATGAAATGAATCATGGAAGTGTGAGGTTCTTCCACTTTTTAACAACTTGATACAAAACTTAAGACATACTTATCTGTAATCCAAACAGCATCACTGAAGCAATGGTGGACAGGACAATGGCTGCTGCTGCAGAAAACCCTTTCATGATGTTGTCTGTGTACTTAACCACAACAGAAGTATAGAGGCCTCCAACACTTGCCAGAACTTGTATACAGAAAGAAGTAAAATTTTAACACTCAAATAATTGAAACATTCGATAGTGATAAGGCAGTTTTCATCCCTAGAGTAGCCACACTAATTTACCTAGGAAAAGGAAAATACTATTTTCCTTAGAAGCTGTCATCAGAGTTTATGCTAAAATGGAATAGTAACTTTTTCCAAAACAATGCCCAAAGGGCTATGTGGTCTGCTACTAAATGGTACACATTTATTGATAACACATTAGATATTTTTGTGGCATAGCTATCCCAAAGCAGTTTGCCTTCACAATCAAAAGAAAGTCAATTAAACCAAAATTACATTTTCAAACCCATATTCACAGAATCAAAGGAGTAATTTCAACAATGCCATAACAGCTTTAAATGGCTATCTAATGTAAGAAAAAAGGCTCTACACAGAACCTTTAATTCCTAGATACTTACAGATGACAAACCAGACATAATACGTGTAACCATAGAAAAATCCTTTTTCTTTAATTTCAGCTCCATCTGACAAGTAGACGACAGCTAGTGTCACAATAATCCCTGATAGATACATTTGAATGTTTCTCACCCAGAGAGAAGTATCTGAGCTCTTTAAAACTTTCTCAAAATATACACCTGAAAGAAAATTAGAAATTCAAATGAGATCATTGTAAGTTAATTTAAAATGTTTTGCATTTAGAAAGCCCAGAAGTAAAGTATGATTTGGGGAACAAACATACTTTACATTAGTTAAATGTGCATTTGTTATGTAGGTTGCAACACACAGCACACTGAACATTACTAGTTTGCATTTTTACAGAGTATACATAGATTAATAACTAAGTGGGAGCTTTATAAGCTGCATTTGACAAGAGACTGTTAAATTAAGGACAGTTTCCGCCTTTGTTATAGCAGTAAGATCACAAAAGCTTTCTACTACTTCATACCAATAAATGACTTGCTGTGGTCAGCTGAAAAGCTACACTATTAGAGCAAATTATCTTAATCACATCCCTGTGATATCTGCCCAGTAATGAATACTTGGAAGTTTGCAAAATAACTTATATAATCACCACTTGGAATTTGTTCAGAGTACTGCAAAATAAATTTAAATAGAATTTGCTGAGTTTTCTTTAAGGCAGGGTTCCATGAGCCAGGCTCATACACACTGTCAGAAGGACCATGAACTCCCCAGCTAAATAATAAACTTTGTATGTACATTTTCTGGAGGTGAGTGTCCGCAAAAAAATTTCTGTAAGTAGTACATGACACCCTTACCCCATGTTTAAGCAAGGACAGTGAAGATTTTAACTATAAACACCATGTTAAAACAGACACTTTTGCCACTCAAGTACTCATCAATTAAAAAGTAAATTTGTTAAATTAAAATTAAAAAGCAAAATTGTTTTTGATGAATCTCTATTAGATCCAAAGAATGCAAACAAACGTAAAATAGTTCTTATCACTATCTTTGATTTTAGCATCTGAGAAAACCATTTAAGTATTCAGTGCTAAGTTAGTTATCTAATCAGCCTCAGTTTTCTCAAGCATGTGCTAAATGGCTGGATTAAATATGTATAATGATGGATAAAAGCATGTAAGTGTTCAAACATTTTTTAAAATCAAATAGTATATTATTTTGGGGGGGGGGGCTAACTCAATTTTTGTTGCTGATTTTTGCTATCTACCTAAATTTAGATTTCTCCCTTTCATTTATAAGCAATATGTTACTTCCCTATCAGCCTACTTCCTAGTCAAAAATAAATAGTCCTAACTTAAAATCGGCATAAATAAATAATAAAGACATAATTATAAACTACTGTATTATTTACTAAAAAGAGCTTTAAGTTTCATCTTTGTTGGGACTATTTTTAAACTACATTTCTTATGTTACACTTGACCTTCACAATTCATCTTGATTCACTGGAGGAGCCTATCCTTAAGTGCATAAATCAAGACTTCCATCCCTTTTTGATACCGGCAACTCTGTATTGCCTTCTCTCTCCCTTTTTGGCTGTTACTTTTATGAATTAGGTGTTCTAAAGTACCTCCCAGACACCTCCTCTTCCTACTCCGAAGCTTCTAACCTGTTACGGTAGAGGAGGATCTTGACAGTATAGGGAAGAGCGGAAGCTGAGCTGGTAACATTAACAGCCTTAAAGCAGCAGCAATTGTTGGAGGACAGTGCCAGTTCCAGAATAATGCAAAGAGGTACCTAAACCCTGAGAACTTATTTCCATTTTTAGAGCTCTTTCTTCATTCACTTTCATTTTCTTGGCTGGTCTAAGGTGGTCAAGGGTAACTTGTTAGATAATTACCTTCTTAGATAATTGCAAATTGAACTGGGACTGAGGTCTGAACTGGAGTTAAACAATGCTGCACACTTACTGGAAAAGCAGCTGATAAAAAACTAGATATACATAAGGATATAAACCTTTCTAATGAAAATGACAAAGCAAGATAAACTTGACCTATAGTTAAAGTGTGTTTTTTAAAAAATATGACAAAAGAATAAAATGATGCTTTTATGATTTACCTGCAAATCCTGAGCACAATACAGCAATTGCTATAGCACCAAACCCTAATAACGGATTCTGCTCCACCTGCAATTTTAATTTTTAAAGGTCATTTTTACTGACTAATAAATAGAATTCATCCAAGAATCTAAACAAATGAGTATTAAAATCTGTGTTACAGCTTTTAGAAGGATGTTACCAAACAAAACAAAAAGACCATTTCAGAAATTAACCAAAGCTGGCTCAGTGCCAAAGGTCAGTGGGTAGGGCACCAGCCACATACACCCAGGTCGGTGGGTTCAAACCCAGCCCGGGCCATCTAAACAGCAATGACAACTGCAACAAAAAAACAGCCGGGTGTTGTGCAGTTGCCTGTAGTCCCCGCTACTTGGGGGGGCTGAGGCAAAAGAATCGCTTAAGCCCAAGAGTTTGAGGTTGCTGTGAGCTGTGACACAACAGCACTCTACCGAGGGCAACATAATGAAACTCTTGAATTAAATTTAAAATGTGCCCCTCAAACCATAGCCTTAGTATATGCTTAAAAACGTACATAAACACTCTCACAGAGAGCTTTGCATAGTCAGCCTGCTTCTTAATTTTAATTTCTGCCACCACCCTCAAGCCCTTATAGAATCCATCCTGGAAATAGTAACAGTTTAACTTATTTATTCCCCATCACCTATACACTTACGTTCTGGCTTCTAAGACTCCTCACTTTATTCAATTTTTATCAAATACTTGTAGTGTACCATCTATATACCAGATACATTATATGCTGCTATGGTTTGAATGTCTTCTCCAAAACTGGGATTGAGGTTTAACTGCCATTGTAACAGTATTAAAGGGTGGGGTTTTTAAGAGGTGACTGTGTCATGAGCACTCATTAAGGGATTAATGCCACTATCAAGAGAATCCGTTACTGAGGAAGTGGGCTCTTAATAAAAAAGATGAGTTCCGCCACTTTCTTCTCTGTCTTGTGGGCTCATGTCCATGTTCCCCCACAGGATGACCCTCACTGGAGGCCAGCACCATGCTCCTGGACTTTACACCACAAACTTCTGTTCTGTATAAATTACCCAACTGTAGGATTCTGTTATAGCAACATAAAATGGACATTAGATACATACTAAATGCATACAGATGATGACAGACTGCTCTAGTTCTCCACACACAGGAGAAACTGGCAAGTATACATAAGCACAGCACTGGGACGCAGATGCTGAGGGACACACACGTGGGCCCCAGCTTCCTGTCTAAGCTCTCCTGAGAGACGTGTTACCTCAGTGTCAGTGCTTATCAGTTGAGACTCATGACTGTACTATGACAAGAAAGTTTATACCTTATTCAAAATAAATAAACCTGATGTAAGGAGGGTACTACTTTAAGGTACGTACCTGAGGGGAATTTTATTCTAAAATATTTGCATGAAGGTAAGAGAAGAAACAGAAGATATTATAGTATGTTCTCAAACTATCAGGCTGTCCCCCAGCATTACTGAATCATAAGCTATGAGGATGGGTCCAGTGATATGTTTAAATTTCAGCTGATTCTAATGTACATGAATGAGAACCACCACTGTAAACTACAAATGACTGACGTGGATACCTGCCTATTACAAATTTCAAGATGCATAGAAGGGTGGTGCCTGTGGCTTGAGGAGTAGGGCAACGGCCCCACATAACGGAGGTGGCAGGTTCAAACCCAGCCCCAGCCAAAAAACTGCAAAGACTGGCATAGACATAAGAAGAAAATCACAGCGTGAGATCTCACCTATTCCTACATCTGCTAGGAAGCTCAAACTGCTAAATATAGAGTATTGATAAATTGTTGACTTGCTTTCCTGCCAGTTTAATCCCTCTGCAGTTAGGAAAAACTGTGATGGAAACTGGTTCTGTGATGAAAAACTGCTGGGAAAGGGCTGCACACAGTGGCTTACAGGTATAATCCTACCATGCTGGGAGGCTGAGACAAGAGATTGCTTGAGTCCAGGAGACTGAGGTTGCTGTGAGCGAGGATGCCATGGCCCTACCCAGGGTGACAGAGTAAGATTCTGCCAGGTAATGAAGTGAAAGTGATGAAAACTTGGTAATAATGCAACCACATCATCTCAGCGTTGAGAAACAGCCAGACACTACACAGTTAAAAGGTAATATGCTCCAGTCCTGGATAAATCAAATATGTAAAATTTTAAGTTAGAATTCCAGATTTATGCCAGGATGGTTCAAGAGGGATTAAGAGGTACAGAAGATTATGAGGTTCAGATGAGGAGTAAAGAAAACATAAACCAACATGACTAAGAAGGCCATCTTTACTAAATTCTGATTTTACAGGAACAAAAAAAACTGAAGTGCAGACCACTAGAAGAGTCTAACCAAGAATTTAAGAATAGTAGCAAGATGGAGAATCCTCAACTCAAACCAGACCTCCTATTTGATCCTGCAATCCCATTACTGGGCATCTACCCAGAAGAAAAAAAAAACCATTTTATCATAAGGACTTTTACACTAGACTGTTTATCTAGTGTAAAATACAATTTGCAATCACTAAAACATGGAATCAGCCTAAATGCCCACCAACCCAGGAATGGATTAACAAGGTATATATGTATACCATGGAGTACTATGCAGCCACTAAAAAAGATGGAGACTTTACATCCTTTGTATTAACCCAGATGGAGGTGGAACACATTCTTCTTAGTAAAGCATCACAAGAATGGAGAAGCAAGAATCCAATGTACAGCTCAGCGCCTGTAGCACAGTGGTTATGGCGCCAGCCACACACACCCAGGTTGGCACATTCAAACCCAGCCCAGGCCAGCTAAAGTAACAATGACAACTGCAACAAAAAAATAGCCAGGCATTGTGGAGGGCACCTGTAGTCCCAGCTACTCAGGAGGCTGAGGCAAGAGAATCACTTAAGCCCAAGACTTTGAGATTGCTGTAAACTGTGACGCAACAGCACTCAGCTGAGGGCAACATAGTGACACTCTGTCTCAAAAAAAAAAAAAAAAAAAAAAAAAAGGAATCCAATGTACTCAATTTGTTTTTTCTATTTTTTTTTTTTAGAGACAAAGTCTCACTTTATTGCCCTCGGTAGAGTGCTGTGGTGTCACAGCTCACAGCATCCTCAAACTCCTGGGCTTAGGTGATTCTCTTGCCTCAACCTCCCAAGTAGCTGGGACTACAGGCGCCCGCCACAATGTTCAGCTATTTATTTATTGCAATTTGGCCAGGGCTAGGTTTGAACCTGCTACCCTTGGTATATGGGGCCTGCGCCCTACCCACTGAGCCACAGGCACTGCCCTCAATGTACTCAATAATATGAAGGCAGTAGATGAGCCAACATAAGGGGGCAGGTAGGGAAATGAGCAAGTGGGGAGAGGGGAGAAGAGAGGAAGATGGGGGGGGGTCATGGTATATGGCACACCTCTTAGGGCAGAACACAGTTACAGGAGAGACTTTACCCAACAAATGCAATCAGTGTAACCTAACTCTTTGTAACCCCCAATGAATCCTAAACAATAAAAAAAAAAGGGGGGAGCAAGAAATTGAAGATTCAGAATAAGTAGGGGCTTATAAAAATACTTTTAAATGTTAAAGAACTTGGCTTTTGAAAGTATATTTGTTCAGGAAGAAAAGAGTTTGTTTCTTGAGCTAGATAATGTATTGTTAGATGACAAGTAAACAGTTATCCAAATCTAGTTTCCATTTTCTCTTCAAATAATTTTTAAATAATAAATATTTAAAAAGGGACTGACTAAAACATCTGGTTTACTAGTATAAGAATACCTAGCTAAATAAATTCAAAACTCTTTACCAAGAAAAGTTGTTACGTATCTATGAAGCACTTATGATAATGCCAGTATTGAGTGCCATGTAGTAATCACTGTCTGTGACCTTGATTACTAGGAAAATATTAGAACAGACATCAGATGACTTGAGGAACGTAAGAAATTTCTTTCTTTCTTTTTTTTTTTTGAGACAGATACTCATTTTTGAATAAATTGTACTTTTAGTCTTCCTACATTTGTCTTATCTACAAAGATAGGCGAGTCTGTCAAATTTCTTGCCAAACATCTCTATGGAAGTCCCCTCATCACTTGATACTACAGATACTTTAAGTAAGGAAGTTTGGTATGTTTCACTCTTAGGGAAGCCACACTATTTTTCGTGGATGAATATTAAAACTTTTTAGGCTAGGTGTGGTGGTGGCACATGCCTGGAATCCTAGCACTCTGGAAGACTGAAGTGGGTGAACTGCTTGAGCTCAGGAGTTCAGAACCAGCCTGAGCAAGAGTGAGACACTGACTCTACTAAAAACAGAAAAACTAGCGGGTGTTGTGGTGGGTGTCTCAGCTACTTGGGAGGCTGAGGCAGGAGGATCATCGTTTGAGCCCCATGAGCTATGAGGCCACGGCACTCTACCCAGGGTGACAGGTTTGAACTTGCTAGAGTGCCTCTTTTTCTGTCTTCAAAAAAAAGATGTGTGATGATTGGGTGCTCATGGATGTGAGATGTGCCTCTCTCAAACTTAATGACAATGTTGATGTTGACACATCACCCAGCTAATGGGAAAAAAAAAGAAAAACAGATCTTCCAGCCCAAGTCAAGTCTTCAGCTGACTGCAGCTTTAACCTGTATCTTGGCAGCAATTTTATGAGACCTCAAGCCAGAACCACCAGCTAAGGCTCCCTCAAATTCATGACTAATGAAAACTGTATGAGATGACAAATGTTTAGGAAGCAAGAAAAAAATCAAGGTAGGGAGGTGTAAAGCACAGCCATAGAACTTTCCTTCTACAGTGTCTAAAATTTTCAGTAAAGACCCAGAAGACATTGGAGAAAGCATGACCATCAAAGAAGCAGCTAATCGTCGGTTAAGAGCTACAAAGCTCCCAAGGGGCTGAGCAGTGACCTAAAGCTAACAGGACGAGTTTAATAAATACAGACACATCTGCACATTGGTTAGAATAAGCCTGCCCTTCAACACACATTTGAGGTAAACCACGTGACATAGCTACACACACTTGTGTGCAGTCAACTACAGAACAGATGCCCTGCCTCCCTCTCCCGGAAACTAATGTAGTCATGTGGCACGTATGACATTTCAGTCAACTACTGACAGCATATGTCAGTGGTCCCCTAAGATCATCAAACCACAATCTTACCGAACCTGTTCTGTGTTTACACACACACAGAGGCCACTGTATCACAGGTGCCTACCATTTCTCCACATCCTCCCTCCCACTCTCTCTGTGGGTCTGCAGCCAAGGACAGCAAGCAGCACCATCTAGGTCTGTGTGTATACTCACTATGACATCCCCACAACAGCAAGACCGCCTGACGGCACACTGCAAAACGCTGAGTGCACCATCAGGAAGCAGCACATGACAGTGTGGTCACTGATTTAACAAGTCTCAAATACCAAAACATACCTCCTCACACTACTCAGGCAGCATCAGGAGTTAGTGTGAAGTTTTAGGACATACTGAGACAAAATAACAGACAAATGTGTCTAGAAGAGAAATCTAAGACAAAGTGTAGGAGCAGAAGGCAGGGATGGGAAAGTCTGTCTAAAGACCCTATTATAGAAAGAAATGATGAGTTTGTTTAAGATGGGGAGGGATCTAAATTCTGTCAAGAACAAAGAACAATGAAAGGCAGTATAAGCAGCTGCATTCTGCTTAAAATACGAAACTGTCTAGAGGGGCCCAAAAGTAGGATAAGTTTAGCTAACTAAGCTTTTCATGTTCATTACCTTTGTAAGGTGGATGTAACATCTTTTTTGGTGGTAAAAAGTGCTACTTAAAACTCATATTCAACTTTTAAGTGTTTGCCTTGATTCCCAAACAAATTACTTCTCTGAAGATCTATAACTGAGTCAGATGTGCAGTGAGTGTTCAATAAATGTCTTGAAACATCACCAAGGATATGAACCTGCTTCCACATCATCTGAAGATAATTATCTAAAACTCATTTCCTTGGATCGTACCTGTGGCTCAAGGAGTAGGGCGCTGGCCCCATCTACCAGGGGTGGTGGGTTCAAACCCAGCCCCAGCCAAAAACTGCAAAATAAAATAAAATAAAACTCATTTCCTAAAAGCAAAAAACATCTCTCCACCACACTAGAGAGTAACTATTATAAAGGAACAGACTTCCTACTTTCACAAGTTCTCTGAGCAGTCCTAGCTGCCTTCTCTTCCTCAATGCATTTGTTAAAAGTTAGAGAACATATTCCAGTAGAGGGAAACTCCAGCCTTCAGAAAGCCACTCACTAGCGTTTCCCTCCTCTTCTTTGGGGAAATGAATGATTGGGGGGGGGGGGGGTTAGGTGTGTGTGTGTGTGTGTGAGAGAGAGAGAGAGAGAGATGTGTGTCAGGTAGGTACCTTAACACCAACTCAAAAACTAAATGAAGTAAGGGGCACTTTTTGCCTTATTAAGATTTCTCCCCATCTTCCCTACTGCCAGTAGTAGGAATGTGTGCCAAAGTGACGTAGCTGAGGAAAATGAAAACTAGATGGGGAGAAAACTTGCCCATGTTTCTGAGAGGATGTCTAGAAATTCTGAAGACACACACTGAATAGAAGCTGGCACAGTTCTAGTCACACATTAGCTATTAACTAATGACAGTCTAGTAACTTTGGACAAGTAACTACATCTCTTTTAAGTTCAATTTTGTAACCCATAAAACAAAGGGGTGGAATATATTACATCTTAAAGTACCTTTCATCTCTAACGTTCTTTATGCACACTCCCCTCAAAGAAACAGAACACCAGTTAAGTATTGTCCTTGATAAAAGAAAAACAGCATATCTAGATAGCAAAAGTTCTTTTAAATAAAGAAAGGTAACCATTCTGCATGATCAGTGTGTAAGACTTAAGGTTAAGTTGTCCATTTCAGTTATAGTATGCATTTTGTTTCTCACCACAATTTTTGTAGCTTGGGCTGGCTTCCACTGCACAAGTGTCACTCCACCACACAGCATAAAAACTGAAATCCACTGTAATTTGCTGAGTGTCCGGTTTAACATTAAAACAGTACATAAAGCAGTACAGGGAATCTTTAATTGGTAGGTCACCTAGACACAAAAAAATGAATAAATGTAGTTAATATTAACATGACACAAATATGTTATTAATAGAATTATTGGGAACAATATTTGAT
Organism: Loris lydekkerianus; assembly: GCA_963574355.1. Lineage (NCBI taxonomy): Eukaryota > Metazoa > Chordata > Mammalia > Primates > Lorisidae > Loris > Loris lydekkerianus. The sequence goes on along the minus strand of CAUYPK010160195.1, from coordinate 23,998 downwards.
AATGTGGTAAAGAGTTAGTAAATCTTTCTACCATAAAAGATAATGTGCTTTTCATCATCACCAGCCCCACTCACCTGGTACACTGCTGCATCCAGGTTGCTGAGCGCCAGGAAGGCCATGTTGTTCTGCACAGCGTACACTAGCGATGGCACGCTCAGCTTCATCAGTTCCTTGGGGCTCCCCAAGACATTTTCTCTTAAAGATGCCTTGAATCTACCCAGACTACCAGTTTCTCTTTGAAAATAAAAGGGGAGACGAAAGGGTGATAAGAAAATTAAAGAACATTCTTTAAAAAAGATTCCTTCATACACAGGACAGGTATACTGTGTTAAGTTCAGTAATTTAGCAAACTTTTTTTTTTATAATTTTTAAAAGAAACACACCAATGATATAGCCTCATAAAAGATTATAAATTCTACTTGGGAACATACGATAAAACAATTAGGTTTTCTACTATCACCCTCTGGTCAAAGCTCCAATAGTATTTGAGTAAAATAATGACATCAGAAAACCAGAATTGCTGATATTACCTATAAAAAATTAATTCCCTGCTACTTCAACTGTATTGTATCAAGTTGATCCTAATTCCTTATTTATTTTTTCTTTTATTTTTTTTGAGACAGAGTCTTACTTTATCGTCCTCAATAGAGTGCCATGGCATCATAGTTACACAGCAACCTCAAACTCTTGGGCTCAAGACATTCTCATGCCTCAGCCTCCCGAGTACCTGTGACTACAGGCACCCACCACAACACCCGGATATTTTTTGTTGTTGTTGCAGTTTGGCCAGGGCCAGGTTTGAACCCACCATCCTCAGTATGTGGGGCCGGTGCCCTACTCGCTGAGCCACAGGCGCCACCCCGCCCAGCTATATTTTTAGAGACAAAGTCTTCCTCTTGCTCAGGCTGGTCTCAAACTCCTGAGTTCAGGCAATCTACCCGCCTCGGCCTCCCAGAACAGGTGTGAGCCACTGCTCCAGGCCTCACTCTGATTACTTTTTAATGGGGTTGCATTGATTGCATCTATTTTTTATGTTTTTAAAGATTATAATAGATTTAATCACTTGTTGGCCTTTTGGCTAAGATCAAGTGTAAAAATTATAATAGATTTAGTTACAAACCCCAAAAAGAAAGTTACTTGGGTTAGAAATAAAGTGATTCAGGTCAATATTATTTATAAGACTTCAGTGCTTATAAAATAGAATAGACAAAAAAATAAATAAATAGAAAATAAAATAGAGTAGACAATAAATCTTTCTATAAGGACATTCTCATAAAACTTATTATCTCTATAATTCTGTGAGAAATATAATTTACTAATCCCAACAAAAGTACACTCTGTACTGCCCATGAAGTTTACTATTCACTGCATATTGATTACATATGCTCTCAACTATTCTTATTTTCATCAGGAAGAACTGGCTAATCTGGCTCATATTTCCCCAATTATAATCAGGTCACTTATTTCCTGAAAACAATGTTTTATTATAAGCATCAGTACTCCCCCAAAAGTGCTTTATCAGAATGGTCCTACCTGCAACTCACAGAGCCTATGAGAACCACAGCACTCTGCTGGAGCTCCAAGTTTGATGTTCACAGCCAACTCTATATTGCTGGTTTAATACGTTAGAACTAACAGGTGTCAGTGGAATTTTTTCATATTTGAATACCACCAAAAAAGTGTCTAACAGGTAAAGCCTATCATGTCAGATTGACTAGCTGTGCCTACTGATTCATTGTAGAACATTCCCTACCCAAGAAAATGTTCCATTAAGAAGACAGGACATTTGACCTAGGCCACAGAAACAAAGACATCTTTCTTAGTTACACATCTTTTTCTGTTACCAAATCCCAAAACCCTTTCATACCACAATGTTAAATCTATATGCTGAAAAGTAGTGCACACAATCTGGTAGGGAGACTACAAAACCTATCGGGGGAGGGACAGAACAGAAAAACTGCTCCACTGAAAAGTCTAGGTATTAGTTTTCACATGTCTTAAGATAGGCTCAGTAAACTGACATTTGGCATTCTTTTTTCAACTGGGTAACACAAATCTAGGATGTTCAACATATTTTCCTGACACCTTAAACAGACTATAAAGACATTTTAAGAATGTTTTTCCCTCAATTATAAAATTAAAGGAAAACAGAAATTAAAAAGAATCACAGAAGTTAACCCAAATAATCACCTTAACAAGGTGATGTTTAGAAAACATAACTAAACTTCTTAATCATCATAGTTATCCCTAGTCAGTGTTAAATGCAGCACAGCTGTAAACTTTACACTGTGTGAAGTACACGGTCCTGTTCCACTGATCCTGTTCCACCATACTTTCAGTTAGTGCCCTTCTGAAATGCTACCACACACACCCTAAAGGAACTACTGAGAGGCACATCCGTGCCCATCCCTATACCCCAACTCCTCCCATGACCATTTATCTCCATGTAAGATTCCTCAAGCTGGGCTTGGCACCCGTAGCTCAGTGAGTAGGGCGCCAGCCACATACACTGAGGCTGGAGGGTTCTAGCCCAGCCTGGGCCTGCTGAACAACAATGACAACTGCAACCAAAAAATAGCCGGGCGTTGTGGCGGGCGCCTGTAGTCCCAGCTACTTGGGAGGCTGAGGCAAAAGAATAGCCTAAGCCCAAGAGTTTGAGGTTGCTGTGAGCTGTGACATCACAGCACTCTACCAAGGGCAACACAGTGAGACTCTATCTCAAAAAAAAAAATAGGTTCTTCAAGCTGAATGAACCCTCAAAGCTACAGGATAATGTCTATTCCCTTAATCCCCTTCTAGGGCAATGACATTTACTTGCACCTGTTAAAGGTATTAAGCCTTCATTGGTATGAAACAACATTTTTTTAGCTTTCTAGAAAAGAGAGTTGATCTCCTTGTCCTGTTGGAATACTGGCTATGTAAGGATCCAGCTGCTAACTTCAGACAACTGCCACGCCTGCACCAGTCCCTTCACTCCCTGTCACTTTTCTTTTCTCTTACCTCTTCTCCCTCGCTGTTCAGCTTTCACATAAAAAGGCTTATGAAACAACAGTAAAGTACAGGACTGACCTTCAGGTCTGTGTCTGTGTTAGCCATCTCCTTTCTGTTGGATGCATAGGAGCTATTTCTCCACTGTCAGGAAGGCTTAGGTATCTTTTTTCTAGTTTCTAGAGGTAAGGTAAATCAGAATGGTAAGCCAAGCTGTAACAGACTGTTAACTGCTGGAAAGCTCAAGAGATACTATAGTAATATGGAATTATAGCAAGTATAATTACAAGTAAGATATTTTAAAATAAGTTACAAAAACAGCAGAGAATGCTAAAATAATTAGTAAATGGCTCTACCTATAATCCTAAAACTCTAGGAGGTTGAAGCAGGATGATCACTGGTACTCAGGCATTCAACACCAGACTAAGCAAGAATGAACACCATCTCTACCAAAAATAGAAAAACTAGCTGGGCATTGTGTCAGGTGCCTGCAGTTCCTGCTACTGGGGAAGCTGAGGCAGGAGGATCACTTCAGCCCACAAGTTTGAGGTTGCTGTGGGCTATGATCATGCTACTAATGCTACTATACTCTAGACTCTGTCTCAAAAAATAAAATAAAATAACCTAGTAAAAGATCAACAAAGTAAGATTCTTTCAATAAGAAAAGTAACAGACAGTAAATTTAAGGATATAAGAAAAAAGACATGAGAATCTTTTGTGGTTGTAGTTGCAGCTGTCATTGTTGTTTAGCAGGCCCAGGCCACATTCGAACCCGCCAGTCCCGGTGCATGTGACCAACACCCTACCCACTGAGCTACGGGCGCCAAACCAAGACATGAGAATCTTATCACAGAAACTTTTAAAGAAGGGGGTAAATGATTTTAATATTAATTAGATTAAATCCTGCTTCAATTAACCTGTTTAGAATACCACTCTTAAAGGTTGTATGATTTAGCTTTACTCGCTAAAGTTACATAAAAGTAACAAGAACAATTTATTTTCCATAAAACACTAGTGATCATGTCTTTTTTGCTGTACTATTAAGGAGACAAAAATAAAGGATCAGATCTAAATATACTGCAGCCTTGAATATACTATACCTAAAGAAACACCTAAAATCCAAAGGCTATTTTTCTTCAATTTTCCTGAACTTACACTTTCCTAGAAATCAAATCACAAACCTTAATGAGTACCTTTTGTTAAAAACAGATTTATCAAATGTAATTATATAAATGATATTGCTAAATAAAAGAGCATGTATAATCAAAAGCATATATTAAAATTTTAGATAGTCTTTTTTTCATTAAATTTTCTATTTGAACAATTTGTTTGATTCTTATCATTAAAATAGAGTCTATGTGCAACCTTTGGTTACCTGAAGAAATTCTGAAGCTCCATGTTGATTGCAGAGAAATTCCACTGCTGCCTCCCCCCCTAAATTTCCTATCAATTGGCTGAAACCAATTCTTTCTGACCTATGTTTGGTCAAAAGTAGGCCTCATTCTTCCAGCTCCTGATCTGACAAGAACCACTAGAGGCATAAAATCCTTGGCTAGGTTCCTAAAGCACTGTGCAAAATGGAACACAGAAGTCACTTGTGAGCTTAAGAAATTTGAAGTTTTTTTACAAATTTCTTATCTGCCAAGTTAAGTATACTTAACTCACATTAAAGACTTTCAGAGGCTAGGCATAAAAACCAATAATGAGGTCAATTTGAGAACAAAAATACCCATGATGTGAGGTACGTGATTTTTTAAATTTATTTATTTATTTTCTTTTTGAGACAGAGTCTCACTTGGTCCCCCTTGGTAGAGAGGGCTATGGTGTCACAACTCACAGCAGCCTCAAACTCTCGGGCTTAAGACTCTTGCTTCAGCCTCCCAAGCAATTGGGACTACAGTCGCCCACCACAATACCTGGCTATTTTTTTGCTGTAGTTGTCATTGTTGTTTAGCAGGCACTGGCCAGGTTCGAACCCACCACCCCCCTTGTATATGGCTGTGGCCCTTACCACTGAGCTACAGGCACCGAACCAAGGTATATGATTTTTACTTCCTTCCAAGACCTTGGACCCATTATAGTATTAAGCACAAAAGGTTGAGGTGGTACCTGTGGTGAGGTAGGGTGACCAGCCCCATATACCGAGGCAAGTTCGAAGTGGCCCTGGCCAAACTGCAACAAAAAAATAGCCGGGCACCTGTAGTCTCAGCTACTTGGGAGGCTAAAGCAAGAGAATGCCCTAAGCCCAGGAGTTTGAGGTTGCTGTGAGCTGTGATGCCACAGCCTTCTACTGAGGGCAATAAAGTAAGACTCTGTCTCTAAAAAAATAAAATAAAATACAAAAGGTAGGGAAAATATAAGCCCAGAAAGGACAATAAAGAGGGCTGGATAATCTTTAAAATACATATTTGACAGCTACATATTTATTCTAGATGATACTTTGAAACATTAAAAAAATTTTCTCTAGGGTGGCACCTATGGCTCAAAGGAGTAGGGCACTGGCCCCATATGTGGGGGTGGTGGCATGTTCAAACCCAGCCCCAGCCAAAAACTGAAAAAAAAAAGAATTTCTCTAGTTTTAATATGGACATGAAGTCAAAGTTAAGATACATTTGATTTGCTACTAAACACATCCAAAGTATATAGACATTAATATTTACACATCCTGCTAGGGTTCCTAGGTCTGTATAGATTGTGGTGAATAGCAAACAATAAAAAATTGACTTTATCCTAAACAGATCAGGGTCATGAAAGAAAAGAAAAAAGAAAAAGAAATGGACTTCCTTCTTTGTTTTTTTTCACTTCCTCTCTCCATACCACAAATGACAGATTTCAACCTAAACTGTTAGTATCAATAGCTGTGACAGAGTTTACCAAAGCACATAGCATAGCTAACAAGCTATTTTGCAGTAAATTGCAGTAATAATTAGTTTTACGAAAAAATAAAATATTTTTAAAATGTATCATTTTATGTTTTAATCAAAAGTATAGCTTGGAAACTTGTAACTTAAAATTCAAATATTAAAAAAAAGAAATCTTGGGGGTGGCGCCTGTGGCTCAAAGATATAGGGTGCCGGCCCCATATGCTGGAGACAGCAGGTTCAAACCCAGCCCTGGCCAAAAAAATAAAGGAAGAAAGAAATCTTGGCTCGGTGCCTGTGGCTAAAGCGGCTAAGGTGCCAGCCATGTACACCTGACCTGGCAGGTTCAAATCCAGCCCGGGCCCGCCAAACAATGACAGCTGCAACCAAAAAATAGCCAGGCATTATGGCAGGCACCTGTAGTCCCAGCTACTTGGGAGGCGGAGGCAGGAGAATCGCTTGAACCCAGGAGTTGGAGGTTGCTGTGAGCTGTGATGCCACTGCACTCTACCAAGGGCAACAGCTTGAGGGTCTGTCTCAAGAAAACAAATAAATAAAATAAATAAATAAATAAATCTTGTTCACATCCACAGCTTTGGCAACATCAAACTGCTAATCTACCCCTTCCCAGAAGCAGAATTTACTAGTTTCCTCTTCCATTTAAAAGTAATCTGATATAGTCACACATGTGTATATACAAAGACTAGAAGAAACAAGCCAGATGTCCATCAGCAGAGACTGGTATATCTGATACATCCATGTAATGTAGTATCACGCAGCTTTTGAAAAGAATGAGACAGCTTTCCGTGTACTAACATGAACCCACTTCTAAGATTAAATATTTACATGTAAAAAAAAAAAAAGTAAACTGGAGTCTAGTGTGTTTAGTGTGTATCACACACAGCACTCACCAATCTCTTGCATATAACTGAAGTTCACCGGTTTGACCACACAAACCTTCTAGATATCAAAGTGAAATAACCATCCATTAATTTCTTCCCACATCTTCCTTTTTTCTTACAGTTCTAACTTCTTTTTTTTTTTTTAGAGACAGACTCTCACTTTATCACCCTGGGTAGACTGACATGGCATCACACAGCTCAAAGCAACCTCCAGCTCTTGAGCTTAGGTGAATCTCTTGCCTCAGCCTCCAGAGTAGCTGGGACTACAGGTGCCCGCCACAACACCTGGCTGTTTTTTGTTGCAGTTTGGCCGGGGCCGAGTTTGAACCCACCATCCAGGCGCTGCCAATTCTAACTTCTGATTGAAATAAGTATAATTTCACACTCCAAAAATTCCTGGAAATTATAAGTAAAATCAACAAGGATGAAAGAATATCTGAATACAAACAGAAACAAACAACAAAAAACACCCTGTCAGTATTTCAAATGAATAACAAAATTAAACCAAAGGAGGAAAAATAAAACCAAATATTCTAAAACAGTGTTTTTACTGTATGCTTTAAAAACTAAAGCAAAAATAACAACAAATACTGAACTTTTAGTTTTAATAATTTTAGTTCTTCTTAGGAATATACTACATACATTCTACTTGTATATTCTAAGATTGAGCAAATAAATATCCCAAGTCTGATGGACACTAGACTTCTCATTACAGACAAAGGAAACAAAGATGGGTAAAGGAGAGGTGGGAGTGAACCCTCTGCTGCTAGACCAGAGTGGCAGGTGTCAATCGAAGTGGAGCTTGTTGCTGCACGCACATGAGAACTGGATAGACATGGTGTACGCAGGTACACATGAGCATTTATCTCCAAGCTCTACTGAAAAGGTCCAGAGAAGTGAGATGCTGCAGTAACAGTGTCTATAGCCAGGGTTCCTCATACTACGGCCCACGGGCCACTTGAGGCGGTGTGATTGTATTTGTTCCGTTTTGTTTTACTACTTCAAAATAAGATATGTGCAGTGTGCATAGGAATTTGTTCATATTTGGTTTTTTTTTTTTTTTTTTTAACTATAGTCCGGCCCTCCAATAGTCTGAGGGACAGTGAGCTGGCCCCGTTTAAAAAGTTTAAGGACCCCTGCAAGTTTATAGAATGTAGCAACTGTGAAGGACCAGAACTGCCTCTATGTAGCCCACACTAAGTCCTGTAGACTTTGCCTCTAGAGCGTGACTCAAACCCGTTCACATCCCTTCACTGCCGTGCTGTCATCCTAGGCCGTCATCTGTTGCCTCTAGAAAGTTTCCCCACTTCCAATCACACACCACACTTCCCACTCCTCAATCTATTCTTTTAAACTGGTTGCCCCATAAACTTCTCAGTGACTTCCAAATGCACTTGAGATCCAGTCCAAAGTCCTTAATAAGCTGTCACAATTGTTCCACATGCCGCGACCCCTCCTGCTCCACATCGGCACCAGTGTCCGGATCTCACGATATTCCAGGCAGGCAGGGGTGTTGCTATTGTTGAGAGCCTGGGGCATTTCTGCCACAGGAATTCCAAACTCAGTGTTCTCATAGCTTCTCTCTACTCTTTGTTTGCCTAACTTCCACCCAATTGAGGTTTGACTGTAACCTCCTCAGAGGAGAGCTCTAATCCAAGTAGAGGCCTTCTATCCTACTGTCTATTGCACCCTCTCTCTACATGTCTTTCCCTCGTACCACCACCAATTTACCACTGATGATGTTTGCTTCCCAATAGACTGTAAGCCCCGTCCCGTGAGTGCAGAACTATGCCTTTAGTGTGCACAAATATTTGTAAAGTAAATGAATTTGACTATCCTATTCATTACATCTTATTAACAGTACCTTGAAACAGACTTAGCATGACTATGTTTAAAATGTGAATGGAGTAAAATACAGATTTGGATGTAGCTGTAATGTTTATAAATGAACCTTAATTATAAGCAAAACACTGAGAATTTCAGGTGCTACTTCAATGAGTCTCTGCCCCCATTTCCCTCCCCCATATTAACATCAAATATGTATTTACTTTACCAATTAGCCAAGACTAAATGTATTAGTGAGAAAACAGCATTACTGCAGAGACCACGCTAATGAAGAAACAGCTAATCTGTTTGGTCTACAATGAAGTTAAGCTTTGCAAAGTTCAGATAAAATTAAAGTTCTAATGTAATATTTGCATCAATTCTATAAAGCTACTGTACTTTATTATAGGGTAAAAGATGGGCAAAAGGACCGAAGCTTTCATTTAATAATTTTTCCTATTCAGTAGTTCCACAGTTTGTGTTTTTCATTTTTCTTTACTCATTCTCCAAAAAATTCAAATCAAAATCTAGTGAATATTATCTAACTTTTATATTAACCTTTATAATATTTTTCCTGGAAATATGGGGGATACACACTATTTTGATCATCAAGAAGGAAGTTTTTCTTAATTTTTCTTCTCTGAAGAAAATATTCTTCAAGTTCTAAATCTTTAGTCATTTCTAATGTAATTCATATAATAAACGTCTTGTTCTACTTTGAAAACATTCTAATTAACATTCTAATTCTAATTTCATTCTTTTTTAGCACTGAAGAATTATTTCAACATGTGGAAAAGAATTTTCAAGCAAATATAAATCGAAACATATGAATCAATTCCAGATTCCTTTGTGTATAATGAATCATCTCATAAAATTTTCGAGTAACAAATATTTTCTCATATTTAGAAATCTCACTGTCACAGCAAATAATATCCATTATATGTTTTTCATTTTTTCTTTGAGATAGGATCTTGCTCTTCACTCAGGCTGAAATGCAGTGCCAGGATCACAGCTCACCATAATGTCAAACTCCTGGGCTCAAGCGACCCTCCTGTCTCAGCCTGCCAAGTAGCTGGTACTACAGTCGCCTGCCACTTGCCCAGTTAATTTTTCTTTTAAATTTTTTGTAAAGACAGAGTCTTGCTGTGTTGCCTAGGTTGGTCTCCAACTCCTGGCCTCAAACAGTTGTCCTTCCTCAGCCTCCCAAAGTTCTGGGATTACAGACGTGAGCCACCCTGCCCAACCCAACCTAGAATTTTTAACAAACTACATAATATCCCATTTGGCTTTCATCTTACTTTTACAAAATTACCCAGTTTAATATGTGTACAAAGAAATGACAGCACAGAAAATATATGGAAAATCTTTTACCTTTTTGCAAACTTCCCACCACTCAATCTAAAAGACCATTTTAGGGGCGGCGCCTGGGGCTCAGTGAGCAGGGTGCCGGCCCCGTATACCAATGGTGGTGGGTTCACACCCAGCCCCGGCCAAACTGCAGCAAAAAAAATAGCCAGGCGTTGTGGCAGGCGCCTGCAGTCCCAGCTACTTGGGAGGCTGAGGCAAGAGAATCGCCTAAACCCAGGAGTTGGAGGTTGCTGTGAGCTGTGATATCGTGGTACTCTACCAAGGGTGATAAAGTGAGACTCCGTCTCTAAAAAAATAATAAATAAATAAAATTTAAAAATAAATAAATAAATAAAAGACCATTATAAAGTTATGAGCTCTCTTACTTGCTTCAACTTTCAACTATTCAAATCATTCTCAGTGACCCAATTACAGTCTGGCCATGTAGTTTCTTCATCTTTTTCATATTTCATCTGTTTCAGGTAAATTATTAGAAGCCAGATGTCTTCTAAGATCTAGAACTAATTTTCAACATTTTAACTGGGTATCTTTCCCAAACTGACAGCCATGATTTTAATTTCATTATCAATTTACTCATTACATAATCCTGAAAAAAGTGAAAGTCACAATGTCCTCCAACATTACATTTTGCTGCTATCAATCTGTGACCTCATAGGTTGAAATAATTATTTTTCAACCTTTTACCATCCCAGTGATTAGCATTTTCATAGTTAAATGTTATTCATGTACAAATTATCAGGTATTTGATTCAGTTTCTACCAATGTATTTCAAATAAGCACATGATAATTTTCTAATTATTTCTCCATAAAAATTAATATTCACTCAAAAATCAGTAGTTTCAAATGCACTTCACTTCTTTAATGTTTTCCACTTTTTCAGTGCTTTTTCAACCTAGAAACACTTCAAAATCAAATTCTTGCTAGCTATCTAACATCAAATACCAACCACCAAAATTCTACACATCATAATCCCCTTTTTCCTGAATGTTCCCTGGTCTTTGGGTACTTACTGAGGATAAATGTTCACCAAAGAACAAACTCTCTTTAGTACATGCAGGCTGGTGGTAAGATGCGTTGATGATAATGATGATGAAGTCCAGTCTGGTTTTTACCACACTGTTACTTTAACATTGTTATTTGACTTGCTTGGTGAATTTTCAAAAATTTTTGTGTTTTTATTTCAATATACTTTCAAAAAAAGTTTCTACAAAATAACTGACTATACTCATAAGACTGAATAATTGAAAAGGAATAAGAAATAACATACATTTATCTGACATCATCCAGAATAAAGAATTCCACAATTAAAGTCACAATTTTTAGAAAAATCAATGTTGTTAATAGGAAAATATGAAGGATCTAAGACTTACCCTACTTGCAATTTAGGATGCCACAGTATCTGTCTAGAAGATAAATTTTAAACTCAGATATATGAAAGCTTTCTACCATCTAGCCTCAAGTTAGTTTTCTCCCTCCCCAAACTATTTTTAGAGTATTCTTTTTCACATGACCACTTGAAACCATGTGTGGGTTTACAGGTTTATTTTCTGTCTCTTCCACTAAACCCAAGTTCCGAGCAAGCAGAGACCTTATCTATTTCATTCATACCTGTATATCCAGTACAGAGCATGAAAACTCATACAGAAACTACATGCTAAATCTTTAAGTGACTTTAGAAATGTTTAAATGTCATTTGCCTATTCTAGGTAAAAGCCTACACACTACTCCTCTCTAGCTGCCTTCTCTCACCAATACACATCTTAAACCCTGTGTGAATTCCTACCTGCCCAATGACTCACATAGATGCCCGTCCCATAAATCTCTCTCCAATTTACTTATAGAATTTTATTTAATTTTTGCTACCCCATATTACTTTATCCAAATAAGAAAAATTAGAAACTAGGCTGAGTACAGTGGCTCACACCTATAATCCTAGCACTCCAGGAAGCAGGTGGTTTGGTTGAGCTCAGGAGTTCAACACCAGCCTAAGCAAGAGTAAGACTCTGTCTCCACTAAACATAGAAAAACTAGCCAGGTGTGGTGGCGGGTGATTGTAGTCCCCGCTATTGGGGAGGCTGAGGCAAGAGGATTGCTCAAGTCCAAGAGTTTGAAACTGCTGTGAGCTATGATACCAGGACACTCCATCCAGGGGGACAGAATGAAACTGTCTCAAAAAAAAAAAAAAAAAAAAAAAATTAGCAAGTAAAGATTAGAGAGGTTAAGAAACATGTATAAAGGCCTCATCCCAGTCTAGGATTAAGATTAGGTCTGTCCCACTGCAGTGCCCCTATTCTCAGCCCTCTTTTAGACTGTACTCTTAGCTCAAATGGTTCTCACGTGATGTCCCTGACTCAAAGCCCAGTGCTACCACATGGTAATAGTGTGACCTTGAGGACCCTCAGGTGGTGTACTGATAAAATGGAGTAATCATAGTACTTACCTCAAAAATGCATAAGGATTAAAAGAGAAAATTTATGAAAAGCACCTAGCACAGTGCCTAGCACCAAACACAAGAAACACCAGAAAAAATGTTTATTATCATTACTACATTCCTCTAAAAAAGAGGTTAGCAAATGGTTTCTGTGAAGGCCAAATAATAAATGCTTTAGGCTTTATGAGTCACTCAATCTCTGTTGCTATAAGACCGGGCAGCAAGCTGCATTTGGCCCATGGGACACAATTGCCAACCCCTGCTCTAAGCAGTGTTCTTCAGCCTCCGCATCACTGACACTTAGGGCTGGGTAACTGCTGTGGGCCCTACGCTGTGCGTTACAGGCTGTTCAGCATCATCCTTGCCTTCTGTCCACTAGATGCCAGTAGCACCCCCCAGGTTGCAACACTACAAACATCTCCTGGGGCCAAAATCACCCCATGTTGAGAAACACTGCTCTAGAGCAATTAAACACATAAAAGGACACAGCCTGAATTTTCTAACAAAGAAAATAACTAAGCATAATTTAACACACTAAAAGAATTTATACTCACTTAGCTAAAATTCCCACACTTAGGAATAATTTTATAACTTCTGTGATACACACGGCTGTGGTGGAAAAGTAGAGTTCTTTGTCTGATGTCCTTGTGTATCTTAAAGCTATGGTATACACTGCAGCCATCAGGGTCATCACTGCCAAACAGTATAACTTGAATAATAAACTGACACTTTCTGGAAAATACAGGCAACAAAGATGTTGTTTAGTAAACAATACTACATACATAAAAGTTAACCAACTAGTTATAGCCCAACATACGTCCCAATTTTAAGCAAAAAACATTTTTTAAATTTGTAACATTTAGAAATTCTACTTCAGGGCGGTGCCTGTGGCTCAGTCAGGAGGGCGCTGACCCCATATACCGAAGGTGGCAGGTTCAAATCCGGCACCGGCCAAACTGCAACAACAACAAAAAACAGCTGGGTATTGTGGTGGGCACCTATACTCCCACCTACTCAGGAGGCTGAGGCAAGAGAATCACCAAAGCCCAAGAGCTGGATGCTGCTATGAGCTATAACACCACGGCACTCTACTGAGGGGGACAAAGTAAGACTCTGTCTCTAAAAAAAAAAATCTACTTCGAAACAATTAAATGAACACAAACACACCTATAGAAAACACAGCTGTCTTTAAGTCAGACATAGATTGTGTTCCTGAAGAGAGCCCCAATCACAACAATATGTGGCATACTGACTATAGTACAAGATAGTATAAACTGTATATTTAAATACCTTTACCTGGCTCAGCACCCGTAGCTCAGTGAGTAGGGTGCCCACCACATACACCAAGGCTGGCAGGTTCAAGCCCATCCCGGGCCTGCTAAACAACAATGACAACTGCAATCAAAAAATAGCCCAGCGTTGTGACAGCCACCTATAGTTCCAGCTACTTGGGAGGCTGAGGCAAAAGAATCGCTTAAGCCCAAGAGTTTGAGGTTGCTGTGAGCTGTGACACCACAGCACTCTACCAAGGGCAACATAGTGAGACTCTGTCTCAAAAAAAAAAAAAAATAATAATAATAATAATACCCAGCAGTGCCTGTGGCTCAGTGAGTAGGGTGCCAGCCCCATATACCGAGGGTGGAGGGTTCAAACTCAGCGCCGGCCAAACTGCAACAAAAAAATAGCAGGACACTGTGGCCGGCGCCTGTAGTCCCAGCTACTCAGTAGGCTGAGGCAAGAGAATCACCTAAGCCCAAGAGCTGGAGGTTGCTGTGAGCTGTGACACCACACTCTACTGAGGGCGACAAAGTGAGATTCTGTCTCAAAAAAAAAAAAAAAACAACCTTTATCACTACAAACTTGTAAAAGCAAAGCAGGGAAGCAGAAAGAAAGCAATTGCAACAATACATATTCCAAATTTAAAGACAGCAAAAAGAAAACAAAAGAAATAATTAAGTAATAAAAGTGGGACTTATTATACTGTGATAAAACCTAAATTACAACTAACCTCTCATTTCATTGCATTATATAGAAAAACAATTCATAACACACAAAGAGTATTAAGAACACACAGCTCTAGGCTCGGTGCCTGTAGTTCAAGCAGCTAGGGCACCAGCCACATACGCTGGAGCTGGCGGGTTAAATCAAGCCCAGGCGCGCCAAACGACGACAACTACAACCAAAAAACAGCTGGGCATGGGGGAGCCTGTATTCCCAGCTACTTGAGAGGCTGGGGCAGGACAATCGCTTAAGCCCAAGAGTTTGAGGTTGCTGTGAGCTGTGATGCCACAGCACTCTACCCAGGGTGACAGCTTGAGATGCCATCTAAAAAAAAAAAAAAAAAAGAACACAGCTCTATAAAACTTGAAGTGCAGAAAATATACAACTTATACTCAATTTAAGAACTGCCTGCAAATCAATATTGGCAGCAGCCATCATCCAGGCGCCAGCACCCATCCAATGCCTCTGGTACCCACAAGCACTGGAGTGCCAAGCCTCCCTCACACTTCCTTTCCCAGACCTGCTCTGATACCACCATCACCCAAGGCTTAAACTATTTCTTTCTTTACCCACCTCCTGCCTCCCATCCTATTTTCCTTAAACTCCAAATCTGCAGGCTCAAGTTAAACAGGGATCAGCAAATATTCTTTGTAAAGGGTCAGAAGTAAATATTTTAGGCTTTCTGTGGCCATACTTTGACAACCCCATGTTAAGAACCACAGGACCTGAAGTGATTCTAGCCTGCTACTATAATATTCTATGCTAAGTGTGCTTCTGCTACTGCTTTGGGAGCCCAATCACAATTCCAAGATGACTTTCATAGAGAAATAAAGTAAGATCTCAAACAGATTATCCTTAGATACAGTAAGGTAATAACAGAAGAAAACAGGCTCTTCAATATAAATATTTTCCTCTGAGTGAATTAAAAAATAATTTGTAAATTTTAGACAATTTTAAAAATTCACATCAGGTCTTAACTAAAAAGTAATATGGCAGAACAGAAGAAGTAAAGTTTACAACTGTCTATAAACTTTCCAAAAGATCTGAAGAGCCAAAAACAATGTGTATACAAGAGGAAGTGAAGGAGATCACTGTAATACTTCTGTTTCTCAAACCTTCCCCACATAAGGGAAAGAGACATAACTTCAAAAATAAACAGTGGCTGGGGCGGCATCTGTGGCTCAAGGAGTAGGGCGCTGGTCCCATATGCCAGAAGTGGTGGGTTCAAATCTGACCCAGCCAAAAACTGCAAAAAGTAAAATAAATAAAATAAACAGTGGCTAGACACGGTGGCTCACACCTGTAATGCTAGCACTCTGGGAAGCTGAGGTGGAAGGACTGTTGGAGGTCAGGAGTTCAAGACCAGACTGACCCATTTTCTGCAAGAAATAAATAAATCAAGTGTGTGGTGGGTGCCTGTAGTCCCAGCTACTTGGGAGGCTGAAGCAGGAATGCTTGGGCCCAGGAGTTTGAGGTTGCTATGAGCTATACTGACACCACTGTACTCTACCCAGGGCCAGAGTGAGAACTTGTCTCAAAAATAAAAACAAAAAATAAATTAACCTTTAATTATGCAGTACAAGAGAAAGCACTTCCCATATTGATGAGGGTTGAGGAAACTACACTTGTCTCTAATTTTTATAAGGCCCACAAGCTCAGAATAGTTTTAATAAGTAATTTTCAAATTGTTGGGAAAAAACTTTTTTTTTTTTTTACAAGTGAGCAAAAGGTCAAAGTTTATTAAAAGACAGTACACTCCAGAGAAGAAACATTATCTACATTTTCAAGTGAAGACGACCCTGGGTTTAGTAAGATGTTTCCCCTTTATGCTGATTTCCCAATTCTATGTTAACTGGTGTAGGGGTAAAATATTCATGAATTTTCTTGGAAAGGAGGAAAACTTCCCAAATGAGAGTCCTCCCACTTTCTATACCTATAAGGCTATTTCCAGAAGTTATCATTTTTTTTGTAAAGTGTGATAGACCTGGTGTAAATTGTACTGTTAATGAGAACAGGTCACTTGAGCCTGTCACCTTACTTGTATGCACTCTCCAAAGATGCCATTTTGTGGCCTTGACCATATCTCCACATTGTGCCCTCTCTATCCCTAAGACTCATTTTGAAGAGCAAACATCATTTCCATTTTTGAAAGCCTTTTTAAAATGCCAGCTTTCCTTTCTTGGAAGCCCTTTCTGGTCAATTTGTTCCTTTTAGTATGGACAAAGCATTTCCTAGTATCAGCTGCCCCTGTCTCTCCTCAGGCCTCCTAACAGGATAAACACAACTTTAAGGCTTTGAGACATGATTGACATTTGTCAAGCATTTTATCCGTATGAATTGTGATTAGAAGTGTGAGAAATATTTCCCTATGAATTCTGTTATGTACTAAAAAGTATGAGTACTGGTTATAAGATTCAACACTTTCTTCACATTTGCTGGAGTTTTCTCTGTTATAAATTTTTCATATGTAGTAAAGTTTGAGCACAAGTTAAACACTTGTCAAGTTCTTCCATATTTGTAGAGTTTCTCTTCAACTTGTGTATGGAAAACTGTGACTACTGCCATAAGACTTTGCCACATCTTCATATTGTTACAATATTTCTCTGGTATGATTTCTCATGGGCTTTAGACCAAACAAACCTTTGCCACATTATTTACTTCTGTAAGATTTCTCACCAATATGAATACTTACTGTATAGTAAGGTGTGACCTCCTGTTAAAGGCATTGCCACACTGTTCCCATTTGTACACACTAGATTTCTCTCCAGTGTGAATGCTTTTATGCTTAGCAGGTTATCAATACCAGATAAAGGTTCTTCCACATTCTTCATATTTGGAAAGTTTCTATTTTGTATGATTTTTTTTTTATGTACAGGGAGGTTTCGATGTGAGTTAAAGGGTTTGCCACACTGTCCCTATTTATAAGGTTTCTCTCCAGAGTGAATTCTCTTATGTCTATAAAGTTTCAAATACTGACTAAAGGCTTTGCCACATTGTTGACATTTGTAGAGTTACTCTCCAGAATGAATTCTCTGATGTGCAGAAAAGTGTGAATACTGGTTAAAAGCTGTGGTACATTCTTGATATTTGTAGGGTTTTTCACCAGAATGAATTCTTTGATATTTAGTAAGGGTTAAACTAAGGTTAAAGACTTTACCACATTCTTGACGTTAGTAGGGTTTCTCTCCAGAAGAAATTCCTTGATGTTCAGTAAGGGTTGAACTAATACTATGTTCTTGATATTTGTAGGGTTTCTCTCCAGAATTAATTCTTTGATGTTTAATAAGGGTTGAACTAAGGTTAAAGGCTTTGCCACATTGGTGACATTCGTAGGGTTTCTCTCCAGAATGAATTCTTTGATGTTTAGTGAGGGCCGAACTAAGGTTAAAGACTTTGCCACATTCTTGACATTTGTAGGGTTTCTCTCTAGAATGAATTCTTTTACATCCAGAAAGGTGTGAGTTGATAAGTCTGTCATATTCTTTATAGTTGTTGAGTTTTACTCCAGTATCAATATCCTTATGATTACAATATTTTGATCTGTGGCAAAGACACTTGTCATAATTTTCACACTTGTAGAGTTTCTCTCCATTATAAAGTCTCTTAAGCTTAGATAGGCTTGATCAGGATTTAAAGATTTTTTTACCTTCTTACATTTGTACTGTTTTTCTCCAACATGAATTATCTTATGTTTAGTAATGTGTGAACATATGTTAGAGGCTTTCTCATACTTTTTACATTTTTTTCTTTTTGAACTTGGTAAAATTTTTTTTATTTTTTATTGTTGGGGATTCATTGAGGGTACAATAAGCCAGGTTACACTGATTGCATTTGTTAGGTAAAGTCCCTCTTGCAATCATGTCTTGCCCCCAGAAGGTGTGGCACACACCAAGGTCCCACCCCCCTCTCTCCTTCCCTCTCTCTGCTTTTTACATTTAAGTTTTCTCTACACCATATATCATCTTATGTCTGTTTAGACGTGACAACTGTCTCAAGACTGTCAAACATTTACTACATTGGAAGATTTTGCCATGAGTAGCTGTTAAACATTGGTCAAGTCCACTGAAATATACTTTCTGCTGCTTACACTCGTACACACTTTCCTAGTGGGAATAAAATATTTGTGCCCAGCTCTTGCAAATAGTCTTGTGTAGAATGATTAGATATAACTGGGTGCTTAATTACGGTCTGGTGTGTCTTCACCAGAGTTCTTTGCTTTGCTCCAGACAGGTGATGAGGTCTGGCTTAGAGACAGCAAGCCCTTGTTTTATTAGAAAAATGGAGCATGACTCTTGTTGGGCATCTCCAACTGGCAATGTTTTACCTTGCTAGGAAGACCAGGTTTCTATAGTTCTCGAACATGACATCCCAATACAAATTCTGCTGATCAGAGTCCAGGCAGGCCCACTCATCCACAGAGAATTCTATAGACATGTCTTTGAATGTCAGCATTCCCTGAGAAGCAATCATTTCTTTCTCTTTCTCCTCCTTCCCCTGATTTCCTTCTCAGGGTAGCTTATCTGGAAAAAACTTTAAATAACATTTTGTGATATGTGAAAAGTATATAAAATTCAAATTTTAGCGTCCATGAATAAAGTTTTCTTGGAATATAGCCAGGATAATTTGTTTCCAAATTGTCCTTCTGGGCTACTTTTTCCTCTACAACAGTGAAGTTGAGCAGTTATGACAAGAGACCATCCAGCCATCCCTTCACAGAAAAGTTTGCTAAATCATGTCCTAGATTATCAACATCTTCGTAAATAAGAGAGGTTAGTACTACCAAACTAAAAACTGAATTTTAGTTGTTGTACACATGCTTGATTCCAAAAATAACATAGTGAATATTAAAACATTAAACCAAATATTTATAGCCTGCAAACATATTCTATTATTCTGTCATCAACTTTAAAAAATACCTATTTGCATACTGATTTGGGAATGTATACATACACATTTTTTTTTTGAGAGAGAGAGAAAGAGAGAGAGGACTCCCACTCCATCACCCCAAGTAGAGTGCAGTCTTGTCTTCACAGCTCACTGCAACCTTAAACTCCTGGGCTCAAGTGATCCTCCTGTCTCTGCTCCGAAGCAGCTGGGAGGACATGCACTATTTTTTCCTATTTTTAGTAGAGACAGCGTTCTCACTGTTGCTCAGGCTGGTCTCAAACTCTTGAGTTCAAATGATCCTCCCTCCTCAGCCTCCCAGAGTGCTGGGATTACAGGTGTGTGCCACTGTGTCCAGCCAAATACATATTAAATTCTTGAAAATAACTACTGATTTAAATAGAAGAGTAACCAAACAAGCTTAGATTTTTGCAAAACATATTAGAATTTGATATGAAATACTATTTTAAAAACATTTCAGATTTTAAAAAATACTTCATGTTTTTCAGCACGATTTTCTCTGACATTTTAGTTTAACATTACATCAAAAATTTCTTCTTCACTCCACTCACAAATTCTCCATTATAAAATTTCAGTTTTTTCAAGTTAATATTAAAAGTCCATGATATGTAATCACTTTAAGTTTTTCAAAGAATTCAAATCATGCCCAAGGCTGATAACTGTAAACCTAGCCCACAACTCAACTGGCAGTCACATCTTAAACCGGCATTATTCTCTACTTCTCATAAAGTTCCCATTAGCTTCCAAATGGTTGTTTATGTGTGGAAATGCCCTCGGAAAGCAACTTACAGTTAAATCCTTTGTGCGTATCAGTAAACTATGGAAACTGCATACATTTCCACGGGGCATATCAGACTTGTGACACAACAAATAAAGTACTGGCTCTAAGTCTAAATCCGTAAAGTGTTGTGGCTATTTCAGGTAATGATTTGGCTTCTGTAATGTTTAAGTTTTTGTTCATGGTTAATTTTGCTGTCTCTATTCGATGTTAGTTATCAAAACAACGCCATTTTTTCTCTATTTCCTGTGTAGTTAAAAAAGTTTCTTAAAGTTGGACTTGTTGAAACGGGAGAATACACAGGACACGCAAATGAAACTACAGACGGTGCCCTTGGGCAAAGGCTGATGCTAACTGTAGACTCCCCACAAAAGAAAATAATTTGGGATCCACGCAAAAAGACATTCATTAAATATCTGTTCAGCATTTACCAAAGGTGAGGCTAAGCGCTCCGCAGTGGAGGGTGGGGATTTACCAAAGGTGAGGCTAAGCGCTCCGCAGTCATCCGACCGCACCCCCCGCCGCTCTGCAGTCCGAGCACTCAGCCCTGGTCCCACCCAACTCAGGCCCGGCTTGACAAAACGAAAGTGCGGCTGTGGAGTTAATTAGATCCGCCTCTTTAAATGGCAATTAGTCAGCAGCTATCATCCGAGTGTGCCATTCCTGGGAGGAAGGTTGTGGATCTCACCTTCCGACCCAACTGCCCCAGGGTTCTTCCTAACCACACAGGCTTACTCCTTGGGAGGCGCTCTCGTCAGCAGCTGTTCGGTCTTTATGGTTTCCGAGCGGCTAACACGCCTCGCCCCGGCGACGCCGGCGGCGGCTGCTACGGGGCCCGGACTGCGGCCCGCACGCGGCACGCCTGTCGCTCCCGGAGCACCTGCGGGGCAGCGGGCAGTCAAGGACCGACGCGCGGCGGCCGGGGCCAACGCGGAGACCCGCCTGCCTCCCGCCGGGCGAGGCACGGCCTCTCCGGAGCGTCGGCCCCCGCCCCCGTCCCGGAGCCCCGAGGTCTCGGCCGCAGACCCGCCCCGCAGCAAACGCCGCTGCCGCCGCCTCAGCCCGGCCCCAGGGCTCCCGGGCGCCGAGGGTCCGTGCCCCGCCGCCCGCCTCACCTCTCGGGGCGGCCATGGTCCCCGCGGCCCGGAGCGGCGGACGCGCCCTTCCGAGGCCACCGAGACGCCGCCCGCCCGCCGGCTACGCGCCCGACCACGCTCCAGAATTGGGTTCGGGAGTCCGCGTCGCTCCCCGAGACTGGAAGAAGTCGCACTCGGGAGGCCTTTCCGGCGAGTCCTCGGCGAGCGGCGTGAAACCCGCGGCAGCACAGGGCGTCCCGTGACCTCGCTCGGCCGCCGGAAGCCGAGCCCGGGCCGCGCGGCGCCCGCTGGGAGTTGTAGTCCGCGCAGAGCCCGGCAGCCGAGGGGCTGGGGCCACAGGTTCGCGCCCCTCGCCGACGACCGACGGGCGCCCAAGGAACAGAGTCGAGGGCGGCGCCTGTGGCTCTGTGGGTAGTGCGCCGGCCCCGGATGCCGAGGGTGGCGCGTTAGAACCCGCCCCGGCCAAACTGCAACCAAAAAACAGCCGGGCGTTGTGGCGGGCGCCTGTGGTCCCAGGAGCTGGAGGTTGCTGTGAGCTGTGACGCACAGAGCTCTCGGGCAATATGGAGGGTGATAAAGAGAGATGCTGTCTCTACAAAAAAAAAAAAAGGCACAGTCTACTTTGGGCAACTTTTATAACTTTCACCTAGTTCCCTGCCTTCCCTTGTTACCTCACACCTCACAAAGCTCAAATTGTCCAAGTATGGACCTTGTAAGACTTCCCCTTTTTAAAGTCTGGATCTGCTTTTTGAAACTTTTTTATTTCTAGCCACAAGAGATTCCAGGCCAATCTTGATTTTTTTTTCCCTGTCGTACCTGGTGGAATTAAGTGCACTTTAAGGAACCCTGGTTCTTTCTGGTGATAAACACACAAGTTAGGGTAGTGGGTAAAATACCGCTGAGCCATTTTTGTGGCATTTCTGGTTCACATAACATCACGCTATGAATCCTACTTTTATTACAGATGTTTATGGTCCCCAAAGTCTGCTTCGTGCACTTGAACCTTGACAGGCTTTGATGCCCCTTTGTCCTAACCCAATCAAGACCACCAGAGAAAAATCTGTCAAACTATACTCTGACAAAGTTGGTTATTCCAATGAGGGAAACCAGGGAATGTCTCAGGAACCAAAGAACCAGGAAGATTTTCAGAATTTTAGGCAAGGATAGGGTTAAGTGAAATTTAAAGGAAGTGGTGTTTTAATAGACTCAAAGCAGATCAACATCAGGTATAGACTATAGAACAGTCTCAGGATCCTACTGTCAAGAGGTCAACATCAGATAGTTGAAATAGTTGTTTCTTGTTTCTTGGAAACTACAAAGTTACTATGGATGTGTAATATTGTATTAACGAGCCTGTTTATTTAAAGCTACTTCTCTATATCAAAGTGACTTAGATCTTCCAAGCAAGAACAAGATGTTTCCTTCTCACTGACCATTTCAAGCAGCAACATCCTTACTGTGTATGATTTTAGAACAAAATTTTTTCAGTGAACTAGAAATAAACACTCAAAGATGACAGATGTTATTACACTTTACAGCTTCAGTATATCCTTAGAAGAAATAGTATTTCCTGTTTACTTTGCAGCAGTTTTTATCTGTTTGTTATCCCAGCCCAGTTAATGGCCAAGTGGATATTTACAGTCTTAATTTTGGCTAATTTTTACTTCCTCACTCTGAATTATCCTAAGTCTTGAAGGAAAAAAATATTAATTTAATGCATTTCTTTTACGTATGGCTTGCTTTCTTTACTAATAGCTAGTATCATTGCTAATTAGAGCAAGCAGCAGCAATCCTCAACATGTGAGATGTGAGGCAATTCACTTGACAACCTGTCCTTACAGTCTCTGATGAGCCAATGCTGTTACCATTTGAAACCCATTGACAGACCTGCTTGTCCCCAGCAAACTGCCCCAACACCCTGCTCACTTGTATCCCTGCTCAGATATGAAAGCTGCCCTAGTCTCAGAGAGTTGTACAAAAGGAAGCCTGGTATTATACATGCATCCATTTGTAATAAAGTAAAAATATGAACTTAAACAGAAAAGCTGTGAGGAAGCAAATATCAAGGGCTTCTTAAGGAGGTTCTAGTTAAATTTAAATATGGTAGCTATGTAATTATTAAACATGGTAATGTCTATAGTAAAGAATTAACCATAAAGAACATATAGGCACATACAGATACCTAAACAATCTATGTTTTCACGACAGTTTAAGCATATTACTTTCCTTCCATTAAGCATTCAAACCCAATTAAGCTGTTGTTATTTAAAACTATTTTTTCCTATGTTGCAATATTACTAAAAAACAAGCCAGAAGAAATGTTGCAATTTATAATAGGGAAAATAAAAAGGTACAAGGTATAATGTAAAATTCAACCCATGGACTAAAAGTTAAACTTGACTAATAATCTGTATCCAAACATTTCTTTTTTTTTTTATTATTGTTAAATCATAGCTGTGTACATTAGTGCAATCACCTGTACCCATTCTAAGATGCACCATAGATGGGGCCCCACCCATTACCCTCCGTCCACAGAAACATCCCCCCTCCCTTCCCCTTCCTTGGCCCTTTCCCCATAGTCTTGTGGTACAGTTGGGTTATAGCATTCCTGTGAAAGCTATAATTTACCTTCATAGTAGGGCTGAGTATCTTGGATACTTTTTCTTCCATTCCTGAGATACTTTGCTCAGAAGAATATGTTTCAGCTCCATCCATGTAAACATGAAAGAGGTAAAGTCTCCATCTTTCTTTAAGGCTGCATAATATTCCATGGTATACATGTACCACAATTTGCTAGTCCATTCATGGGTCGATGGGCACTTGGGCTTCTTCCATGACTTAGC